>PNEQ01051102.1:7884-23237 GCA_003012365.1 Medauroidea extradentata
TATATTTACTGGTTTTCAAGTTTTGTATGAAGTAAAAATATGCAAATTTTGACTTTGAAGTGACATTACGGGAAAACTAGATGAGCTAATTTTTTTCCGTTAGATGTTAATGTTCTCTGAAGTAATGTCTACAAAACTAACACTATTTTATACAAATATAAAATTATGAATTTTTCCCCACTTGAACGCCCTTAACAGAGGTTGGTGTCGCCACATGCGCGGTATACGGCAATTTTCATCAACATTTTTTATATTTTTTATTTGAACCAGATATATTTTTTAATTATTTTAGACACAAAATGTGACTATATTTGGCTCTTATGAAATTTTTTTATCTCTCATAGTTTTCGCGTAATGGCATGTTAAAGTCATATTTTGCATGTTTCCTTTTTGAGGACTACGCTAAAACCAACTGCTATACCAAACTAAAGAAAAAGGCAGTGGGTAAAGATATTGCAGGCTACAGTGTAATGCTAAAAAAAATAAAGAATAAAAATTAGTTGTATTTAAACAGAATGCTGAAACTGGAAATAAAAATTTAAAATATTCAATATTTTTTTACAACACAAATACATTTTATTCTTTATTTTTATGCGCATGACATTGTAGCCGGCAATGTCTTTATCCACTGTGATTTTTTGAGCTTGGTATATCAGTTGGTTTTAGTGTAGTCCTTAAAACGGAAAGATGTAAAATATGACTTTAACAAGCCATTACGCGAAAACTATGAGAGATAAAAAATTTCATAAAAGCTAAATTTAGTTACATTTTGTATCTAAAATAAGAAAAAAATATCTGGTACAAATAAAAATTAAAATAATGTTGATGAAAATGGCGGTTTATCGCGCTCGGTGGTCGTCTGCCCAGACCGCTGAGCGGTGTGCAGAGAGCTTCTACTGTTACCAAGATTATTTGAAAACTGCTCAGCGCGCATAACTTATACCTAGGACTAGAATTCAAAGTACAATACACATGTGTATATCCGTTCGACGTTTACCACTACTAACTAATGCCGTTAAAGTGGAGAAAATCTTATTTTATATTCGTATGGAACAGTGTTGATTTTTATAGTTGTTGCTCGGGAGTATATTTTTCTCTTACAAAAAAATAAGCTCAGCCAATTTACTCCTAACGGAATATTAAAGTCAAAATTGGCATGTTTTTCGTTATGTAAAGCCGCAAAACAAATGAACATACAAATGAAATTATAAATCAATGACACGTCTAAAAGCACATTACAAAAATTACTTAAAAAGTAACAAAACAATTCATAGTTTCAGAATTATTCTTAAAAAAGTAACAAAACAATTCATAGTTTCAGAATTATTCTTAAAATAAAATAATCATTTGTAATGGAATTAAATATACTCAAGCAGTATCCCATGGCATGTGGTTTCATAGTGAATATTTTATTTCGTCACGTTAATTGGTTTTTGCGGCTTATAAGATCGATAAACATGCAAATTTTGACTTTTAAATGCTAATACGGGAAAACTTGCTGAGCTAGTATGGTTATTTTTTGTTAGAGAAAAATGTTCTCCCGAATAACGTAGGTTATACAAACCTAACATAAATTCACGCAAAAATAAAATTACGACTTTTTCTAACATGAATGCCCTTAAAATATATTTTCTAGCGGTCGAAAATAGGGTTTTTGGCTGTTTTGCTAAGTATGAAAATCTTGACGCCGAATATTTTAATAGGTATGAGCGTGTACAATACACATTGAACTTGGACATTACGTCATAAAATGACTCACTTAGGCGAGTTGTCGGCGAGAATATCGGTAGTTTAGTGACTTGCGCTTAGAGGCTAGGGAGAGGTTAGAAAAGCTTGCTGTACCGCTTCCACACTTTTAGACCTCGTATGTGCCGGCAAAGTGCGTCCACCAAGGTAGCCACCTTAACGAATACCCTAACACGAAGTGCAGTGGCGGCTCGTGGGTTGTTGCCAGGTGGGGCTGCAGATAGTCGGAATTGTACACTCTTGATGAACGCACAGTAGACCTACGGCCATGAAATATTTGCCGGCTACTAGATCTGTTGTGATCACTCAGTAGTAAAGGGCACCTGCACATCAGCGTGTCAGTGGCTGTAGAGTCAACCAGCGCACAACCCAGTACAGCTCTTGCCAACTGCAGCCCCACCTGGCAACAATCCACGAGCCACCACTGACGAAGTGTGTGACTGAACAAAGTATTCTCTTTAGTCTCTACAAATGTAAGTAATTATTTCTTCATTTCACTGGCGCATGAACAGCGTTGCAGCCAGTCACGCGTATTCTTTCCTGCGCGAAACCGCTTAACGTATATTCATATTATGTTTACCTACGAAAAGAACACACACTTGAAACTATGCTTATATGTTTTCAAAAATTCAGTACGTTTGTTGAAAACATGATTTTCGGGCCTCTCAAAATGCCTAAAAAAGTTTTTTTTTATTTAGACTGTTGTAACTCCGTAAAAATTAAAAATTACCTGAATTCGTAAAGTGCAAGGCGAGAGGCTTGCGTTGGTCTTTACTTCTTACAATTAAAAAATAAAATGTTGAGGTCACTGCTTAAAGTCCTGTAGGAAAAAGACAACAAGGAAAACTTTGCACGCCACTTTGGCGCGCTGCGAATAGAGGCGATATGTTTCTCGTCAAGCGTGGGAGACTGGCTCTTATCGCTACGCTGTTCCCACGCGTCAAAGGTGGAAATTTGACACCGGCGAAGACTCCTCTCAATATCGTGATACACCATGTTGCGGGCTTCACAAAATTGAGAAGGCTTTGTACATCGAGTTGACTAGGTTACCAACAAAGAGCAGCCATGTGTAGTTTCGACAATTTGTGACCAACATATTCCTGGCACTGAAGCTCGAATGTGTTAGTGATTTTGGTCTGCGCCTAACATCGTCGTCTTCAGCGCTGGGAAGGGTGAGATTAAGTGTGTATTTAGCAGCACCGGAGTGAAAGAGTGGGGGAAACGGGAGATCCCCGAGAAATCCCGCCGACCAAAGATTCTTACATGCGAAAATCCATGGACCGTACCCACCCGGGATCGAACCCGGATCGACTTGGTGGGAGGTGAATGGTCTGACCATTCGGCCACCGCGGCCCCCTGAAGCCCAAAGCCTTAGTATCATGAGGGTGGATTGATCATATTTCAGAGAAGCACCCTGCGATGCTGAGAAATGGGATGCACGTACGCCCTCTCCGCCCCCGCTGATCACGTGGGTGTAGCGCCACAGCGCGGCCCCTCGACTGCCCCATTGGACCGCTCCCGAGCCATTTGACCTTTCCTGGTTGCGCGGGGCCCTCGCGCCCACATGGGGCGGGGTTGACGCAGCCACTCGTGCTCTTCCGTGGCCCGGGTTGGCTGCGTTCAACGACCCTTGCCGGCCCAGCCTCGTCGATTAAAAGCAAACATGCCCTCTTTCTGTGTCGTCCCAGGAGGGAGGGGGTCGAGGAGGGGGCCCAGATCCCGGAGCAGTCAAGTTCTTGTCGCTAATAGCAGCTATTCTGTATAACTTGACTCCTCCATCTGTAGCATGACTACACGGCAAATTGTTTTGCACTTTTACAAGGATAATTCTTGAAAACACAATTTCCAAAGAAATTCCTTCTAAAACTACAATGCTTGTTCTTGTAAAATTTTGTAATGGCAATGCATATACTTGTATTTGTACTTGCGTTGAGAAAAGTTAAATGCTAAATGGCCATTTTGTTTCAATCATGACACTGAACTTATTTATAATCTAACTTTTGCACAAATAAGTTTTACATGTGTCATTAAAAAAGGTAAAAAAAAAAAAAAAAAAAAAAACTTCTCTAAGGCACCCAGGAACGAACCTTCAGCCTTGTACTTAGATACCGTACATCCTACTACTAGACAACCTTGGCTTTAAAGCCATTCGGTATATTTTGTTATTTATACACATTCAATGTACAATTCAGCGGTACGACTTTTTTTTTCTCTAATTTTTATGCTTGCGGTGGATATGGAAATTAACTTTATTCCAGAAAATCGCTTTCCAGAGGATGTGATTTTTGTATAACTACGCAATTTCCAGCGAACCTGTGATTTTGGTTTGGTAGACTAAAAATTGTTTGTACTTTTTTTTTTTACAAATGAAAACTTGTAGCTTTACAAATTAATAAATGTACAAGGAAAATATTTGTACATTTGCAAACAGTTTGTAAAACTACAAAGAAATGAGTACTCTAGTAATTTCAACAACCAAACAATGAAAATCTCATCTGATAACAAAAGACTTCGTTTTATAATAATGTTGACAGCAAAGAACTCATAAAAACCCACTTATTAAAGTAGGCCTTAATGACTCGCGTATAACGATGTCATTACAGACAGCTATTCACAACTATTCACAAGGGCAGGAAATGAGAGAGAGAGAGAGAGAGAGAGAGAGAGAGAGAGAGAGAGAGAGAGGAATCAGCTGTAAGTAGGCGTGGTAGTTTTCGCGAAAAGATTTTTGCCCCACTTTGTTTCAGTGTCTTACGTGTACACCTGCAACTCAACTTCATGATTATTGGCAAAGTGTTTTGTGCAGAGTTGTTATTCATTTGTCTGTGCCAATCAGTGTACGGATAACTGTGACACATCACGTCTGTGATTTGCGGGTTTAACCTTCAGACGTTGTATATTACGGCATCCAATCACTGACCACAAAGCAGAGATGCAGGTGCGCACGTAAGGCACTGAAACAAAGTGATGCAAAAATATTTTCGCGAAAACTACCGGGCCCTGGTTATAAGCTATAGCGCATGTTAAGGAACCGTTACAGCGATTCCGAAAACCATAGAAAACATAAATCCGGGTGGTTGGAACCTGGAATCGAGCCGGGGTCCTCTCGACCGCCAATCACGTTGTTCCCGATGCGCCAACTCACTCGGTAAAACCACTTACTATCAAAGACGAAATAACTGTCAATTAATTTACTTTTAAATTAGTCTTTGAGAAACTATCCCTGTCAGTAAAATTATGTCTATTTTCACCCATACTAGTACTGGGATTATTACACTATGCTGGTATAAGTAAGATAGCATAGCTGCATTTCTAATTCATAAACTAAATTGAGTAATGTTCAAATTATCTCCGATAGACAGGGGGTTCTGTAAATTTACCGAAAATTTGCTTATAGTAAATAGACGGAAACGCATTTTTAAAATACGAAAAACAACGAAAATACCGTAGAACATTCTTTGCCCCTATATCCTGAAAATTATCGTACTAGATTTACCAATTTGAGGGGAAGGCGGGGGAAAAATATATAAAAAAATTGTTTTAGAGAAGGGAGCTCAGCGTAAATAAATAAACGCTAAAAGCACTAATTGAAATGTCTACGATTTTGAAACGATATTTAAAAAATACAAAATAACAACCCTATTAGAGCCATGAACTTTTCTCGAAAAAAAAATGGCTCTAGTTTGTTTTAGTGTCTTACGTGCACATCTGCAGTTGTGCTTCATGGTTATTGGCAGTGTGTCTTAGTGAAGTGGTATCTCTCATTAGAATATTTTAACCATAATAAGGTTACTGCATCACCTCACCTGTGATTTGTGGCTGGAACCCCAAGACACGTGGGAGTTAAAACTCCCGATAACTGACTACAGAGCAGAGGCACGTAAGGCAATAAATAAAACTGGGGGGGGGGGGGGGAGTTCATAGTTCTATGGATAGTGACGTAACTCAACTTTATGAGCAAACATTTACCCGGAACGATGCATGTGTTAAGCGTCATCTGTTCTGCCGCAGTTAAATGTGCGAAACTTCGGCGTCAGCGATTGTTTTTCAGAAATACGTTACTCTAGAAAAATGTTTGTTCTGAAAGTTGGTAAAACCTATTGTCTAGGTTTGCTTTTTTTATATTGTTTTGCAAATGGGCTTCGAGAAACGTACCATTTTAAGCTGATGCTTTTAACACTAAATTGTGTGCCATACCCTTGTAATATTTAAAATAAATGTACGACAAAATAGTAATTTGTGAAGGGTTGCACAAAAAATTGCTTCCTACAAAGTTGTATCAATGGGTTTGTTGTTTTGCAAATGGGCTTCGAGAAACGTACCATTTTAAGCTGATGCTTTTAACACTAAATTGTGTGCCATACCCTTGTAATATTTAAAATAAATGTACGACAAAATAGTAATTTGTGAAGGGTTGCACAAAAAATTGCTTCCTACAAAGTTGTATCAATGGGTTTGTTGATGCCACATTGAACTTGAAATGCTTATAAGTAACTAGTGTTGCATGCTTCATCTCAGGAGATAAGTCCTCAGATGACGAATATGGACTCAATTAAGACGTCTGCAAATGCAAGAGGCCTGCTCATGTCTTAATAGCCGTGTTTACCCATGTGATGAGTTGGTGAGACAGGCGATGGTTCGAAACACAACCGTATCGATACATACTGCAGATAAGCCACACAGTAAAAATTATATTAGAAGCCAGTATTAGCTGTTGTCAGCAAATATACATCATACAGACAATTCCGGTACGATAAGGTGAGTCGACTTTACGTCTCGTCGACGAGGTCATTCGAAAGGGTGCCACACAGCTTACTGCGGCAGGAGCTGGGAAAGGAGTCGGCCATGGCCTTTGTTAAGGAACCATTCCATCATTCGCCTGGAGCGACTTTGGGAAACCACGGAAAACCGGAATCAGCTTCGGGTTCTCTCGAATGCGAGGACAATTCCGGAAAGAAGAAATATAGTCGTATCGCGAAAGACAACACAAAAAAAAAAAACGGAGTACAGTTGTATGAAGAAAGACGACACAAAGAACAAAAGAAGAGTAATACAAAACCACAAAATAAGTTTTATGAAGTATGACAACATAAATGGGCGAGAACAAAGATGGCAACGCAGATGACAAGATACATGCATTGATGTGAACACAGATGACAGAACAAAGAGAAAAAAGACGAAAAGAAGCAGGTTTGTTTCGACGACAACAGGAACTGAGATCTGTTCTCGTTCTCAGGCACGTGTACAGGGTGAGGTACTCCAGCAGACTAACAGTCTTAGTCTTGTAGAGTTACAGACTTCTGTAAAGTCATGTCATTACTAGGGCCCGGTAGTTATCGCGAAAAGATTTTTGCAGCACTTTGTTTCAGTGCCTTACGTGCGCACCTGCATCTGTGCTTTGTGGTCAGTGATTGGTACAACGTCTGGAGGTTAAACCCGCAAATCGCAGACGTGATGTATCACAGTTATCCATGAACTGATTGGCACAGTCAAATGAATATTAACTCTGCACAAAAACACTCTGCCAATAAACAAGAAGTTGAGCTGCAGGTGTGCACGTAAGACACTGAAACAAAGTGGGGCAAAAATCTTTTCGCGAAAACTACCGGGCCCTAGTCATTACATTGTACACTATGATCGTGTAGACGTCAAACTACGACAGGGCCTACTCGACTTCCAACATATGTAGGAAACGTGGCGGCGGTCGGCGGAGCAAAAGACATGTATCTTCGTGTAGATCATCCGGGCCCAACTTTTAGTGAGGGCAACCTTGCATGTGTTCATTCCCTTCCCATCGAGCTTGTTGGTTTGTCGCGCTCGGGTGTGACGTGGTCCAATCCGGACCAGCTCTGCGCATTTTTTAGGGTGGTGCTAAGTCTTAGAATGCCCCCCCCCCCAAAAATCCCCCTTTAACGTTATTGTTTCTTGTTGTTTAGACAACTTTTATAATTCTAGCTAACAGTCAATTTATATTATAGTATTTAAGGCCATGCTGTTTAGTTTCTGCTTTTTTTTATCGATATAATTTGTTTTACGTCTAAAAGAGAGCAGATGTAAAAAATCTGTGTGGCAGATTTGTTTAAAATAGTCTTCTCCATGTTGACTGAATATTTCAAGGCAGTAAATAGTATGGTTTTGGTAAATTATGTACCGGTAGTTAACTAAATTATAGTAAATTTACTGTTTAGTCGAAGCCATATAATCTCATGCATTGAAAAAAATTAGAGATGACAGCTAAAATCATTTCGAACAAAGCTGCCAGCCAGATTTTAAATATTTGCTCTCGTTTAAGCTTAAAAAATAACTATCGAAAAAAAAAAAACAGCAGAAACTAAAGATCGTGGCCTTAAGACCCGGTATTTATTATTTCATAGAATAAACAAAACTTGTCGATCATTCACTTACTTGGCAAATATATATGTATAATCGTCGTAATCGATTGTCAAGTAAGAAAAGCTAGGTTTCCGAAGATATATAGCACAAATAAAAAAAGTGCACTCTTACATTTATGACGAGAGGAGTGACTCATACGTGTTTTTTACATTGATTATTTAATGCAATATTTTAAACAAGTAAAATGTGTGGTAATGAAATAAATTATGAGTAACGAACTAATGTTTTTAAAGAATATAATTAATTTAACGTATTCGATTTTATTCTACACGTAGTTTATTCTCTTTATTTTGCTCTGCAAACAGTTTCTTTACTGAATTCTGGCGCCTTCTCATAATGGTGCCTGGTTCTGTCGCACCGCTCGTGCAGCCTTCGAGCCGGCCCTGGACAAAATTATGACGCAATGTTGTTTGTTCTGCTGTATGAATCAACCAGTATTCATCATGTACAGATGGTTTTGAAAGTATTTTCCCATACGGTTTTTTTTTTGTTTTGTTTTCAGTTTTCCGCTTACCTGCTAACATACTCGTTCATTAATTACAGTGGCTTATCAGAAATACAGATAGGAAGAAAGAAATCAATTAATTTTGCATTTGCTGACGCTTTTGTTTCCAATGTAAATTTTTTTCTTCGTTCGTTCGTTTTTAATTATTTTTGGTTTTGAAGCTTAATGAAACACAACACAATCACTTTTCTCCAAATTATTGCATTTATTGCAAAATATACAGGATGTGTCGTCGCAATTTACTCAGTATAATTGTGGGAACGTCGAACGCGGAGAAACTGTATACCGAGGCTCGTGTATTTCGCGAATTCATTCTAGGTCGGGTTGATAATTATAATATGGTGGTCGGCTTACCGAGTTGCGTTTAAAATGCGGGTTTCATTAAAAAAAATTAATATGCTTCAGTGTACATTTTTTATTTAGACTCTCAATCTGTTGACGAAATCGTCCTATGTTTCACTATGTTTTTGTGCAGACCAAGGTTTTTGTTAATAATCACAGCTATCGGAAACACAATACATGAGTAATGTCAGTTAATATTACAATTACACTTACAGAAGGCTGAGTTAGGGTAGAGCGGTCATTCCTCGACTAAGCCCTTAGTAGTTGGTTGTTTCATTCGTGTTGACTACCTGGGAAATATGGTGACTAGAGATAACGGTTTATCGCTTGAAAACTTGACTATTTACTAGGCTTCAACGTACGTTCAGCTTATGAAAATATGACTGGCTTACGCTTGTACGTTAATCTGTCGCCCTATTTGACGGAGCCGATAAGAATTACTCATTGTAATATTCAATTCATGTTATTGGTCTGCAAAAGCTACATTGTGTCAGTGTTTTCAAGGCTATGTTGGCGAAAAACATTTTCGCGATATACTATCATTTCTAATGATGACCCACATATGTGCCAAGACATTCATTTCGAACATCTTCCGAACAGCTAGCCGTAGGTGTCGTAAAAAAATGCTAGTAACAAAAGTTATATGCAAAAAATAATCTGATGCCATGAGGTGGAAATATTGATCCAATTAATGTTATTACATTTCTTTTAACACACATTTTATCTTTTTATGTTTTTTTGCGTACAATTTTTTTTCTATTTTAGTCATTTAGGTGCTATTGTAACAACAAAAATGCTTATTCGTTGAGAACATTAAAATAAATTGTATCTGCGCCTTATTATGTTGGCAGCGTAAATCATTAATTAATAAAATATGGTGCGCTGTTATATGTTGGCTGGAGGTGGAAACGCAATCAATGTTCTTCTAGAATTTCACATGCTGACCGGTATTGGTTTATAGTGTATTTGGTGAAACATACATTCTTGACGGTTAACTTGAGTGGAATGAACCCACGAAATACAAGGACGTCTATGTACTGCTTCTCCGTATCCTACGTTCTTTTTTTTTTTTTTTTTTTTTTTTTTTTTTTTTTTTTTTTTTTTTTTTTTTTTTTTTTTTTTTTTTTTTTTTTTTTTTTTTTTTTTTTTTTTTTTTTCATTTTAGGTTTGTTCTAATATGACTAGACCAATTAGAATTGTGGCATGTCGATTTTCAGCGTGTGTGATTCGTCCGCAGACAGTTGAATAATGTCAAATAATGTTGTCCAATCCTGCAAGTCGCAACAAGCAATGGTGTTTGGGGAAACTTATTTGCGCAAGTTCCAACTCTAACGGTGGTTTTGCGTGTTCTGTGGAATCATGCAGATTGGGAGTTTCCGAGGAAACGGTCTTTTGTAGTAGCCGAAGGACAGAGCATAATGTGTAACGTGTTTAACCTATTTCAGTTCAGCAAGAACAACTTCATTACGATGTTACCAAGGTTCTTGGTTAGGTTAGTTTTGCCTGGTTTCCCATCCCACTTGCACGACGACAACTGCTCAATTCCTTATAGTGGGCCTGCCCGCTTTCAGCCTCGTGACGTCATGCGTCAGAGGGAGACCACATTAGAGTAGCCTAGCTGTTATACAGGGCGAGCAAGAACTGAGTTCATTTTCCGCGGCGATAGCTAATAAAAATGTACGTCGAAAAAGTGTTTTCAGTATGTTCGTTAAGTGATTCTTGTCGAAGTAATGATCGTAAGTTAAGATTTAAATTAAAAATTAAGAAAAAAACCAACTCACAGGATACTAAATTTAAAATCGACCAGACCAGTAGAATTTCTCACATAAAATAAAGCTGATGAACTTTAAACGGCTCAACAGATTTCCTTGAATCAAAGCTAAGAACACTATCGTTCAAGTCAGTTTAAAGAAAAACTGTCTATCCGTTTAGGAGCTACGATGCCACAGACGGACACGCCAAACTTATAAACCCCTCTTTTTGCGTCGGGGGTTAAAAATCTAACTGATAAAGACCCGGATATTTCGTAGGTTCAAAAACGTGCCGACTGGACTTCCACAGACTTGAGCAAACTCTGTATTGTTCATCGACTGCTGCTGCAGTGAATGACCAGTTGTACGTCCAGAAAGGCAGCGTTCAGTACTGGTTCATCCTCAGAGGTACGTGAATTTCGCTGATTCATCTGGTAACAGTCTATATTTCTCAGTCCTATATACTCACTGGCCATAATCGATTATTAGAGATGATGGTTAGAGACGGGAAAATATTCGCGGGTTCACTTGACATGTCGGCTAGCTTTCAAGAATATTTGTGCATTTAAGCAAACAAGAGCTGTTTATTAGCAGCTCTCTTACACAGTTAAATAGGCCTGTGTTCAGTTACAGTTATATTATTGGCTCAGCTACTTACAGGAAGTGTCGAGTAAGTCAACGGCCAATTGCGAACGTGATACAGACCTGTAGTTTCTGGAATTCTAGCTTGCGCATATAAAAGAAAACGCTAATATTTCATGTCTCTAATGATGGCATATCGTGAAAATATTTTATGCCAACGTACCCTTGAAAACACTATAGCTTCTTTTGACATGTATGATTAGGTGATATACGTCTGACACAACGTAGCTCTCTGCATAACAGTAGTAGGCATCACATGTTACAATAGCGGAATTATTATTGGCTCAATCAAATAGGGCAATAGTTCTACGTACAAGCGAAAGCCAGTAATATTCTGGTAAGCTGAACGTGCGTTGAAACCCAGCAAACAGTCAAGTTTTCCCGCGACAAATCGTCATATCTATCGACTATGCATTGTTTTATAACCATACACGTGGGCAGCACGCGATATAATAAAACTAATGATTTCCTTATTTACAGGAACAGGAAGTTTTCGTGAAAATATGTTTGCATCACCTTGTTTCAATGCCTTACACTCACACACACCTGCAGCCCTGCTTCGTGGCCTAGATGTTTTAACTCCCAGCGTCTTGGGTTCTATCATAGCCGCCTTTAGTAGGAGGTCGCGGCCTTAGATCTGGCAACACAGCCAGGAAGGATCATTTAAACACTTATTTTGTCTCGCCAACGACAGTGGCTTCCCCTGATTCGCCGGTATGCAGGGCAGTGTAACGAATCAGGTACAGCAATTGCCTTTGGGGAGTTAAAATAAGTGTTAAAATAACCCTTGTTTGCACGGTTGCCATATATAAGGACGCGCCTTCTACTAAAGACGGCTATGGTTCTATCCGCAAATCACAGACGAGTGGTATCGCTGTTAACCTTGTAATACTTGGCACAGTCAAATGTGAAAAACTACTCTGCACAAATACACCCAGCCAACAGCCATACAATAGATGTGCGCGTGTGCACGTAAGACACTGAAACGAAGTCACAGAATCTTTAGAAGTACAGATGTTAAATATGAGATTTCTAAATGTTTGTTACAATGGGAGTTTACAATTAGCATTTATTGGTTTGTGTACATACGCCATTGCTAGAGATGATGGTTTATCGCGGGAAAACTTGACTGTTTGCTGGATTTCAATTCACGTTCAGCTTACCAGAAGATTACTGGCTTTACCCTGTACTTGGAGTTGTTACCATATTTGACTGAGCCAATAAGAATCCTGGTATCGTAATATCGAATGCCTGTTACTGGTCTTCAGACAACTAAGACGTTTATCGCCGAATCATATATGTAGCAAGAAACTATAGCGTTTTCAAGGGTATTTTCGCACAAAACATTTTCGCGATATACCATCATCTCTAGCCATTGCTCATGTTTTGCTGATCAAACTTGTGTTGAATGACAAAGAACAAAACACAAGCACAGATTAAATAGTAATACAGACGTGAAATGACGTGGCGGCTCGTTTGATATAGGCGAACTTGGCCGCTTATTGGCTGCCCGAGGCTGTAGACTCCAACCCCGTGTCTGTTTGGCTCCTGCATGTTACTACAGGTTTCCTATTGGCCTGGCTGCCGACTAGCAGAGCAAATGCCTCACGCTGATTGGCAGTAGGTGTTTCCGCCATGTTGCTGGCCAGGGAAGCCATTTTGCTGGCGTGTGTGACTGAGTTCGCCTTCCTGCCGACTATTTCACTTCTGTATTCCTAAATATTCTGTGACACAAGTTTGATCACAAACCAATAAATTCTAAGCAGTTAAATAGCCAATAGGACAGGGAACTCAGTCACACACGCCAGCAAAATGGCTTCCCTGGCCAGCAACATGGTGGATAAGCCTACGGCCAATCAGCGTTAGGCGGCTGCCCTGCTAGCCGATAGCCAGGCCAACTGGAAACCTGCCGTAACATGCAGGAGCCAAACAGATACGGGGCTTGTATGAACAAACTCGGGCAGCCAATAAGCGGTGGAGTTCGCTCGTATCAACAGAGCCGCTACATCATTTCACGTCTGTATCACTATTTATTCTGTTACATAGAGATGCAAAATTCTTTTCGCGAAAACTTCCTGTCCCTACTTATTTACTACGTGCTTGCAGTCGTCAAATGCATGTCGAGGCAGCCATCGTCCAATACAGAAGTGACAGTGAGGTATTATTAGAGACCTGGAAAATTCGCGGTTTTCATTCATGTAAGTTCGTGCTGCTTTCACAATTGATCGTTGACTTATTTGACACCACCTTGAAGTCGATGAGCCAATAATAACAATGTACCTAAATGCGGCCTATTTGACAGGGTCAGCGAGCAGCCAATGAACAGCTGTTGTCTGCTGAGTTTACAGAGATTCTTGGAGGCTAGCCTACATGTCTCTAAGTATTATGTTCTGCTTCATTGTCATTGGTAGATTGTCTTCGCGGAAAGACGTTTCTCGTATGACTGTACCAATCAGAATGAGGTTACTGCGATAACGCACATCTGTGCTTTACAGTAAAACGTTATGACACGCGAGGGTTAAGAACAACCAATCACTGATCTGCACAGGGACCGGTATAGTTTTCGCGAATAGATTTTTGCCTCACTTTGTTTCAGTGTCTTACGTGCATACCTGCAGCTCAATTTCAAAAATATTGGCAGAGTGTTTTTGTGCAGAGTTATTCATTTGCTGACAGTGCCAATCAGTACATGGATAACTGTGGCACATCACGTCTGTGATTTTCGGGTTTAACATCCAGACGTTGTATGTTACGGCATCCAATCACTGACCACAAAGAGATGCAGGTGTACACGTAATGCATTGAAACAAACTGGCGCAGAAATATTTTCACCAAAAATGTAGGTCCTGTCAATGAGCTAGAATAGGCGGCCTTCAGTCCAAACGACGTCTAATGAATTGAACGCTAGTGACGTTATGTGAAGATGATTGAGAGAAGTTATTTACCGAAGATGACTTCGTATTTGGTTTTTGAGGATCAGGAGATTCTTGAACATTTGTGGCAGACAACTTAACAACTAGTCTCAGAACGGCGAAGAAAATTGACGGAAGCAGGTCGTGTTTTTCTTACCATTCTTACTATAAAAGTCTCAAGAGTGCGTGGTAGATAAATAAACGCTTAACATATTAATTGATTTCTACGCTTTCTTTGAAGCCAATGTGGATAAAATACTCAATGACAATCCTAGATAATGATATTTGCCAACTTTATGAGTAAATATTTATCCAGAATTACTAATTCGTTACGCGTGGTCTCTTGCGCCGTAATTAAATGTACGAGGTTCCGGCGTCAGAGATTGTGCCTCAGGAGTTCGTAACACCGGAAACAATTTTGTTTAAAACGTTGCGTAAAACTATTGTCTAGGATTGCTATTGTTTGATTTTCGCAAATTGGCTTCAAGAAACCTACAGTTATAGTGAATTATGTGCCACGGTCTCTTAAGAGGCCTACACAGCATGTGCTGCACGCCGCGTTTGAGGTTTGGAAACAGGAGACAGGCAATAAGGTCTAGACTGGTTCGTGCGCGGGGTGCTAAAACGGCGTGCAGTGATTTGGCCGGTTTTCTTTTGGTATGGGACTTCAAGTGGTGACCCTTCTTTTTCATTTACGCGAAGTGCGTATATAAATCCAGCGCATGCTTATGTTTGTTTTACGATCTAGTACAGTAGTCTGACATAGCCGTTTATACCCGGTTTGAGTTGCCCGAAGCCATGTTTCTAAGCATGATACATAGAAAACAAACCTAGAAAAGCATGTGTTTAGATATTTAGATATGTTTTCTTTTCATAGATACTTTGAAACTTCAGCATCACACATAATTAACATTATTTCTGAACATATCTGTATGACAACAAATTGTGCACGCAGGAAATTCGTGTTTGCCATCTTCCCCCCCCCCCCCCGTCTTCTGTTAGTAGCTTTTCTTATTTTCATAACTCTGACATGGTTTCTTTATTTTCGTCAGGGGTGTCCAA
>PNEQ01051102.1:23337-96023 GCA_003012365.1 Medauroidea extradentata
GATTGTTCCCTATCGTTGAGGAAGGAAGGGAGGGTGTTGTGTAAAGTGGGAGGGAGGCGGGGTGATGTTTTCGGGAGAAAGGAGAAGCACTAAGTAACCACGTGCAGTGGCGCCGGAGCTGCGGTGGCAGCAGGGGCGGTTGCCCCCCTCACTCATTTGTGTATGGGGCAAAGTATGTGTTCCCCAAAGGTTTGGGGTATATGTATTACATTTGTAACTTTATTTGAAAACAATTTTCGTTGTGATTATGGCTGCTTTATGCCCAATATTTCTGTTCGGAAACACCTAAATTGCACCATTATGTACTTTAAAATTCAAACTTTTCTGAGACTGCTCTCCCCTCCCCTTCTCAGACTTAAAATTTCGCTCCGACACGCTTGCCCACGTGACGCGCATCTGTCTTACAGTACCTACAACGACGAGCAAGCTCTCTCTCTCTCTCTCTCTGCAAGGAATGTGGCCGAGTTATTGACAACTGTTATATTATTTTACAAGAAATGGCCAGCACTGTCCCAAGTCCTCACGTATGTCTCGAGAGGTTTTTGACAGTCAAGTATAGTTCATGTAAGCGTGAATGTCGATTGTTTTGAAATGTCAATAACTTGTGGGGATGCATGTTTTTTCGATAGTGTTTTAATATCTGAAGGAGAGTTATCAGTGCCGATTTTTTTTTGCGAACTTAACCTTGCAAAACCAACAAAAACTTTTTAAATGAAGGTGTTTAGAACTATTGTGCTATGGAATAGTAAGACAATCCAAAGTGGTCGGAACATTGCAGGAAAAAGCATACCTAGAAAACTAAAAATTTGGTTGTCAAATACAAAATAATTCAGGTTAAGATCTGCGATGGCGATAGCTGGAAGCCGTAGGTCGAGAAGACAGTGTTCAAATGAAGTAAATACATCGGAAAGAAAATCGGAGAGGTGAGTTAATTAACAGTATCATCAATCAGTACTCGGCTGTATAAATGACGATAAAATTTTTCTCAGATTATTTTCCGGGGGCTGGGTTGGTGTAGCTTGTACAGCGAAGACAATCCGGGTTTGATCCCCAAGACTTTCACACGTGGGAATCGTGCTGGACGATTACCACTGGTTGCTGGGTTTACATCTTTAACACAGATCTTTACACAGGGGCAGCATATGGTAATATGAAACCACTCGACCGAAATCCGTTGATGTTTTATACAGCCGGTTTCGTCATAAAATTATAGTCTCATCGCTTAAATTCGTATACCTATAAATAAAGAGGATTACGAAAATAAAAAATGTATGCCATAGTTCGTCTTACAGATTTTATTACAATGTTTATGGCGCAGATTGTTGCCACATCGCTTAAAGTTCAAAAGACGATTTTTATTAAAATTTTGAGTGCTTTTATTTTTAAGGGGGGGGGTGTTCACGCAAAATTTTCATTATTTTAATAATTTTTATATTTGTAAGATATATTGCTTGTTTCGTAGACATATATTGTGACCATTTTCCACAGTAATGACAATTTTCTAGCTTTCAGAGTTCTTGTATAGTGGCAAGTAAAGGCCAAAATTTGCATAAAACTGTGTTTTATACAAGAAACGAAAACCAATTGACTTCAAGAAATAAAATAATTTTCACTGAAGATCAGTGTCGCGGGCTACAAATGGACATGTATAAGAACATTGCATTAAAATTTACACAAATTTGACAATTTTTTTTTTAATTTCAGCAATTTTTTTTAAATTAAAAAAAAAATCGAGGCGGTTTTTATTTATGTCTAGACGTAGCCTGCGACACTGTTCTTCAGTTGGGATTTTTTCATTTATTTGTGTCTGTTGGTTTTCGTTTCCTGTATTAAACCGTTTCATGCAAATTTTGGTTTTGGCATGCCATTATACATAAACTATGAAAACTAGAACATAGAACATTTTCATTACTGTAAAAAAAAAATAGTCACAAAGTTTGCCTACAAAACAAACAAAATCTCGTACAAAAATAAAAATTATTAAAATATTTTAAATTTTGCAGGTAACCGCACCTCCCCCCCCCCCTTACAACCTCCCTGCACCTAAAACCATAAATATTTTATATAAATACGCTAACAAATCTTAAGTGAAACTTTTGTTTTATATCAGTTTTCATTAAGATACCATTCACACCCATCCATTTATACAAATCAATAAGTGATGTAAGCTTGTTAATAAATAACAATTAATTTTTTACATTTTTACAGTAACTTTTTATTCGTCTTTTATTTTCGGCCCAACTTTTGTAGGCATTGTATAGATATCATGTACCGTGCAGCTGTTCTTCCGTAAGGCCGTAAATTGATCGTTCGGAACAGGTAAAAAAAGATTGAAAATGTGACGACTTCGCCAGGGATCGAACCCGAACTCCTGGACTGGAAATGCTTATTGATATTTAATTAGGCTAAGCTGGTACTTGTTGAGTTGGGAAAATACTTAATAAAGTTTAATCTATTAAGGTGTAAGAAGTATGGGAAAAAATAGTTTTTAGTGTTATTTGCTGTCCCGTACTAGCGGGCGAGGGCATGAATAATAAAAGCTTTACAATAGCGTGAGTTTCGATGCATTTATCTGTCGGTTGGACTTTTGTCGCTCTAGAGCAGGAAATGTGGAGGTGGTTGTTCAAAGAAAAATAATATGATTATCACGCATCTCTTTTACATGCCGTATAGCAATGGCTGACGTTGAAAACTCACCATTTTTAAGTAAATTAAATGCTGTGCGGTGTAACTGAAATCAGAAGATGGTAAATTTTACTACTGCCACATTTTTTTTTTTTTTATATTTTCTCATTTCTATGCCATACTTAATACTAATGCAGAGTAGATACCCAATTTTCTGTGGTAAAGCAGAGGACGAGAGAGTTGGATAACCAATAATCGTGGCTAGGCGAGTCGTGCTTACCTTAATGGCCATAAACTGGCAGTCGGCGTCCCCGGGGCTCCCAATAATTAGTGGTGCCAAAACAAGAAAGGGTGCAAAGCTCCTGCTTTGATAAAGATAACATTGTGAAAATTGTTCACCGGAATGAATTATGTATTTAAAAATATTAAGATATTAAGATTTCTACCGTATGCATAGTTTTATTTAGATTCAAAAAGTGCTTAAATAGCACCATTTTGCACCTAAATATAAACATTTTACCCGGGAGACGACCCCCGGATCCCCCTGTGTGTCGGCAAAATAATTTTCTATGGGAACTTCACAACATTCGTTAAAAGAGGGGAGGGTACGTCATGCTTTCTGTGGGGGGGGGGGGGGGGGGGGGAGAGGCACCCCTGTTTTCGTTTTTAAAAAATTCTGAAAAATGGGATATATGGCGTCTCACCTATGTCCATTCGGGATAATTCTCTTAGACTTAGGTTGCGGAAAATCATGTACAAAAGGGACAGTTGGTAACCCTACGTTGAATAGACAGTGCGAAACATACTGGCTGTTTGGAAACCGTAATAAATAAATATATTCACTCGAAGGTCCATTAAATCCTCTCTTTGGGGATTCAGAAACAGCGTAAAACGTTTCCCTCGAGTGGACAAAGTACAGAACTTGTGTATTGTTAATGCGTGGATGTGTATATTGTAATCTTAATATATAAAATGAAGTGTCCTGACTGACACACTCACTCCCTCACTCATCAATGCACAGCCCACCGCTGGACCCAGAAACCACGAAATTTTTAGGGAAGCCTGATTTATCCTAAACCATTTCAGATAGTGAGATGGCTTTTTCTTTAAAATTATGCTTAGGTAAATATCTAAAAAGCATTTTTAAATTTTTTTAGAAATTCATCCTTGAAAGCTGTTACAAAAATATAACGTGTTTTTAATTAATCCCACTTATCTCCCAAACCTGTGAAAATATTGAAATGGTTTTTGCTTTAACAAAAAACTTACGTAAATATAAAAATAATAATTTTACGATTTTTCGAAATTCGTCCTTGAAAGCTGTTAAACAGATAAAATGTGTTTTCAAATTATCATCTGTACCGCTCATAGCCTGCCCGTTGAGATATCGAGATGATTTTTGATACGAATGAAGCTTATGTAAATATCTACAAATAAAATTCAGGATTTTATGAAATTCGAAAATTAAGGACGTGAAAAGCAGTATAATGTTAGTCTCCCGAACAAAAGAGAATGATCACAGAGTAGCCTGTACATACGAAAGAATTATCACGGCCTGCCTTTAAACATTCACTCAGGTATTGTATAAAGTTAGTGGTGTGGGAGGGGTGGGGTTACGGTTTCGTATCCCCTGCAAGACTTTGCGATGGGAATTACTATGACATCATACGAGCATATTACGCGCGCTCTTTACACTGAGTTAAGACAATTTATAGCTCAGTGTTATTGAGTACACTAGCTATTAAATGCCTTCATCACATATTTTATCCAGAGTTACTGTTTACATTACATAATTTCACGCGGGCAAAGCCGCAGCCGGCCAGCTAGTATGACTATACGTATTTGTCGATTACTGCTATTTTGTATTTTAGGTCAAGGAGAGGCAAAACTAACAACTTTAAATCTTGAAGGAATGCAACCTTCCCTTTAACGAAAATACTGCAGTGGCAATTAAGTCCTTCGTTTTCTTTTCAGCGGTGTTATTTTTTTTTTACAGACGAAGATACGAATAAACGTACTAGAAAATGCGTTAGGGAAAACGGGAGCGCTAATGATGGTTTTTAAATTTTCTCTCGGCATAAACACTAATGGCGATTGTAACAACTATGGAACTTTATTTTCATAAAAACTTAACGCGCGTAGCAATTAAGGCGTCTTAATATGAGGGATTCACAATTTGTGTGACTGATACAGTGCAGTATGTACTTGCCGTTAGCAACCACACGACCATTAACGGCATGAAAAGAAAAGCACTGCAGCGGAACAGTTCTTTATGTCAAATTTTTTTTTTTCGCGCTATTTTTTTCAGCCTTAACAGTGTTTATAATTAGAGGCGATGAATTACTTCCCGTTAATTTTATTGAAAGTCGTGTTGATTTTAAGCGACTGTTTTTCTTTTTTTGACAGCACAAATGTAATACAATGGGCCAGTGAAAGATTTCCGAATACATGATTTTAGATTAACAAAATTTCACAATATCGTCCTAGCTGAACGTAATTGAAATTACTTCATCAGTTAGATGCAGCGTTGATGAATGTAACAAATTAAGCTCTTTTAGTCGGTTACTGAGTCGAGAACAATGGAAACTAACCAAGTTCACCAGTGAAATTTAAAGCAAGAAGGAACATTTCATTTAAGCTTCTCATCCTTCCTGCACAAAATATAATATTGTAGTTGTTTACATGACTCAGCCACACTGTTAAAAATTTCCGTACATTCACGGAAATATTTACAGAAAGTACTGTAATTTTATGGAAGTGGCTTCCGTAATATTTTGTTTGCGGAAATTTGTCCGTATTGCCAGTTTACGGATGTTTCACCGTAACTTTCCATAAATTCATGAAAATATGTTTCTACAATTTTAAAGCGTATTTTACTGTGTTTCTTAAAAAAGTGGTATTAATAATCACTATGAATCCTGGATGTCAAATACAAAAGTTGTCTCTTATAAAGTTGATATCTTACCACTGCATGGAACTCCTACACTCATAACTTGTCACTGTGGTTCAATGGTCCGGCCACTTGGCTCAGTGGTTAGCGCTCCTGGCTGCTGAGGCAAGGGTCCCGGGTTCGATTCCCGGCCGGGGAGGTGACATTTACAACCACCTCCTCGGGTTCAGGACTGGGCGTTTGTGTTCGTCTTGTCTGTGTGCCAGAAGACCATTACAATGACAACTACACAATACAAACGTTACTGGGGAAATGTATTAATTAACTACCTTAAAAAGGGGGGGGGGATATTTGGTGCAGTGGCGAGGCGTTAGCCTTGCCATTGTACTAAACATATTTAAAATAAAAATTAAAAAAAAAAATGGTTTGGTTGAGCGGCCGACTTTGGTGCGAAGGGTTCTGGGTTCGATTCCCAGGCCAGGCTGGGTGTTAATTTGTGTTAGTCCATTGGGTCTCAAACCTTGTCACCATACAAATTGTCTCACGAAAATTGCTGGGGTCACTTGTAATATGTCAAACCTAAAGGGGGGAATGGTTGGTGCATTGTTGATGTGGAAGATTCCGCATCGCCGCTGCACCAAACATAAATCTTCTGCTTGGCAAATATAAGGTCGTGGGTTCGAATCCCAGCAACTTCGAAAAATTTTTCAGGTTACTAAATAGTGCGTCAGAATCTCGATAACACATAGCTAATGTATGAATGTATGTAGTATTTCTAGAAAATGGAGTGCTAGTAGTTTACAGAAATTAAAATTTTTTTTTCACGGAAAATGGATTGTCCGTTATTTTACGGAGGGTTCCGTTATCAAGAAAAACTGAGTGTCCGTTACTTAACGAAGATTTCTGGATAATTTTTTGCCAGTACTTTTCCGTAATTTCACGGGAATTTTTTCTAACAGTGCACTGTTTAGTTACTAAGGGACCTCCATATATTGTACGTCCTTGAAACGTGTTTCAGAGAGTTGCGATTACATTTATTACTGAAGAAAACACAGGTATCAAATCAAACTATGTTCTTATAAGTTAACGTGAGCATGCTCTTAGTTGAAACATGATTTTCGGGCTCCTAAAAATAGCCGAAACTTTTTCCTCCGATTTCCCTCCGTATCTGTGAAAAATCGGATTCGAAAGAGACATAAATATAAGCATGCGTTGGACACCATCATTTTCACAAAAAAATTAGATGGCAACAACCTCAAGTCATAAAGAAAAAAAAAGAAGAATAATAGTTAAGATCGGCACGCAGGCTAGTTGCGCTTAGAGGCGATTGAATTATTACACACGCCGGTCACCGACACCCTTAGCGCTTCGTCAACTTGTGCCTCGCACACAACAAACGTAGCGTATGTCCAAAGCATATTTTCATACCCTTAAAACATTCGAAAATACCTATTCAAAAAACAGAACACTTGTTGTAAGTTTTTATTCCTATATTATTATTTTCCTCTTCTCAATACAGATTTTTTTTTCTTAAAACGGTATTGCAAAATGTGACTGAGCCCCTTCTAATATAATTTATCATGTAAATAAACCCCAATCCTTACGCCAGGACTCCCAGAGTGGGCAGCACATTCAGTGATTGTATCACTCATCGCGCATTAAATGCGTACATAAGAAATGAATGCACGCTTTAAACTACGTCTGTAAGTTACATGTTTACAAATCTAGTACACTGATTGTAAACGTGATTATCAGGTTCCTCAAATGGCTAAAAAAGCTTCTTAAGGCCTCGCTCTTTATTTTAGCATCAGGGGTTTCGAAAATATTTTTTTTAAACGCAAATTAATACATACATCGAAAATTCATTCTGGCAGTTTTAACACTTACATATTAGCGCATGTATCTGAATTTTTCTGTTACAATACACCAAACGGATTTTTAGATTTTTGCCCCTGAAATAGCACATATTTTATTGCCAAAATATGCCAAAATTAAGCGAAATAATTTTTTACTATCAAACGATACATTATTTAAAAAAACGCTATGGCATTTGGTTAAAAAAAATATTCCAGTTATTTGCAATTGTTTGAACTAAATTAAAGATCATTGCCTTAAGGGTGTCAAATTGGGAAATAATCGTAATTTCATATTTGTATGAAACAGTGTTAGTTTTGTGGACGTCAGCCGAGAGTACGTTTTCCTCTTACAAAAAAAATTTAGCTCAGCCAGTTTTCCCAGTTCAATGTCAAAATTTGCACGTTTTTCGTTCTTATCACTTATCAGAAATAAAAACAATGAACATAATGAAATGAAAAAAAATCACATTGAAACTACACGACACGACCTACTGCTAGGTTTTAAATTCCATTACACAATATTTTTGCATTAAATTTTTTTTTAATTTTGGATGTTTTGCATATTTTATTGATTTTTTTTAGTTACAAAATTTTTGTAATGGATTCTAAAACTTAGCTGTTTGCTGTGTTTCAACGTACGTTCAGCGTACCAAAAGTTTACTGCTGGCTGTCGTTTGTACGTAAAGTTGTTACCTTATTTGACTGAATCAATACGGATCACGGTATTGTAATATTTGATGCCTGTTTTTGGTTTGCAAACAGCATCGTTGTGTCAGACGTATCTCACCCAACTAGTCAAGTTGCAAAAAACTGCAGTGTTTTTAAGGGTCACAAACAATTTCGAGATATACCATCATCTCTAGTCATCCCTATAGGATGATGAACGTTTCGCGAAAAGATTTTTGCACCATTTTATTTCAGTATCTTACGTTCACACCTGCAGCTCTGCTTCGTGCTCATTGGTTGGATGTTTTAACTGCCATCGTGTTGGCTCAGCTACTTCCAGGAAGTGTTGAGAAAGTCAGCGGCCAATTGCGAGCGTTATACAAACCTATAGTTGCTGTCATTCTAGCTTGCGCCTAAAAGAAAACGCGAATTTTTCAGGTCTGTATTCATGGCCCTATTCATCGGTATTTTGCTTCATACACACAGAAGCAGCCTTCGGTAAGTTCGCTTATAGGTGGCTCCGGGCAAAGTGGGCACGCTTGAAACACCAGTTATTTTTTACTTATCAGATAATTTTAAATTTCCTGCCCGATTTTATTACAAGGAAATCACCCTAAGTAACAATCTAACATTATAGATTGTACCGTACTCCAAAGTTAGTAGTCGAGTTCACAATAAACAATATTCTTTAACTATCATTCTGGACAAGACGGTCTTCAACGCGCTCAGTTTATCGCGAACTTATCTTCGAAAAATAATAATAAATAAACAGCGTATGGGGAGGGTATCCTAGGGCAGTGCATCGTACCTCGAGTGCAGAGTTTCGACTGGACGCCCGTAGGCATCTCATTATCCTGATAGACGACATGAAATGAAGCCCTACAATGGAGACATGACGGAATGAGAAAGACGGGGGAAACGGGAGTTCCCCGAGAAAACCCCAGGCCAGCAGCAATGTCCGCCACATTTCCCACAAGCGAAAAAACGACCCGGACTGAACCCGCCAGGGAGAGAATCCGGATCGTCTTGGTGCGATCTGACCGCTCGGACACCGCGGCCCCTTCTTCGAAAAATTGCTCCACTGAGAAGTTATTAATTTATTCCTTGGTTCAGTAGATAGAGACCGTATGTCCGAACACAGTAACAAAATGTTGAGATTAGTTCGTTTTAAAACTTGCTTCACTGTATTCGACGAGTTGTACTCGACAGTTTTTGTAAAGTCTGAGAAATAACGACGAGTGGACTGCATTTGCCCTCCTACAAATCTCCCGAGCCCGCACAGCTGCGACGCGCGCGCCAACACATCGTGTTATAACGCCGCCATTGATTACCAATAACTGGGCGTATTCCACGACAGCGTTTGCCCTCGTGTGGGCTTTAGTTGAGGGGGAGGAGGGAGGGAGGGACATTCAGGAAGGGGAGGAAGGAATTACCAGCCGTTGTCGAGGCGTGTTTTACCAATACCGAGTCGGTGTTGGTTTTACACGGGAGAATGCTCCCAGCCTGCGACCGTTGCACGCCCCGGTTTCGTGTGCCGTGGTCTCCGGGTTTCAGTCTCGAGCTTGATTTTTGCGCTAACTCAAGTCGCTGTACGGGGTCGTTGTGTAAACATACGTACTGACGTGTCTACCAGCACCCCTTCCTGTTCTGTTCTTGTCTGGCCATCCTCATTTCGCAAATATTCCGAAATAACTCTAGCCGAACTTTGGGGTAGTGCCTTGATTCTTCTCCCAGTTCCGGTTAATGTCTAAAGTTGTGTTTGCCAGTCTGTAATGACCTTGTTGTCGACGAGTGTAATGCGCAATACAAATAAATTACATAAAATACTTTTCTGAACATACGTTTTAAGGGGACTCCCTACCTGCGCATAAAAGCGCATTGCAGCGAGTTACGGCTATTATTTTTTGACGAAACTATTTAATGCTCATTGTATTTATATGATAACGAGAAAAAAAAACACAGTTCAAATTTCGTCGCTATAGTATCAAAAATTCGGAACGCTTATTAGAAACATAATTTTCGGGCCTCTCAAAATGGCCAAAATGGGTTTTCCAGACTGCCGTATCTGGAAGAATAACGACCGGATTCAAAAACCACAACTTAAGAAATAAGCGCTAGACTTTGAACTATGACACAAATAAAATAATATGGTCACCGCTTAAAGTGCCATATAGGAAAAAGGATAATAGTAAAGCACTGCTCGCTAGCTGAGTGTCTTGCACAGAGAGGCGATAATACATTACATACGTCTGTCAACTGCAACCTTGCTGTTCCTGCCTCACACATACAAACGCAGCCTATCTAGAGAGGCCCCTTAAGATTCTGTGTAACAATTGTTCCAAAGAAATAATGTCTGGGGTTTGGACAGTAACTTATAGTAAATATTTTATTGACAGTATATTTTTTGTTAAAAATTTACTATCTCAAAATGTTTAACGGTGAATGCGCCATTTTTGCAGTGGCCACAATTTATCGAAAAACTAAGCCATTATGTGTATACATCATACTGTATTTGGCAGGGTGAATACCAACAAAACAGTAAGCCTATGAGAGTAGGGACTGGAAAATTTCGCGATTACAATGACCTATAGGCAAGAATCCATTGTCCTATGCATATTCAAGCCCCGTCTATTCGTTCATTGTCTGTTGTTCCACTGAGTTGCAGCTAGTGGACAAATAGTCGGGGCTTGAGTATGCATAGTACAGTGGATTTTAGCGTACAGGTAATTGAATTCGCGAAATTTTCCCGTCCCTACCTATGAGTAATACCACCCCCCCCCCCCCACACACACACACAATCGAGCTGGCACGTATAAGAAATGGGGAGGAAAGTTGAGGGAGGTGTGTGGTCTGTGTAACAAACAGTCAGTCTGCTGGAGTTGCTCAGATTGCTCGTGTGCTTGAGAACGGGTACAGACCTCAGTTCTCGATCATAGTATCTGTTGTCGTCGAAGAAAGCCTAACCTTATAACTGTATGTGTTATAGTCGTTGTGTTGTCTTGTCTAGAAATTTTCCTGTCGCTGTGTTCGTTTGTTTTTTCTTCGTTGGCTTTGGCCATCATTTTCAGCGTTTACACCGACACATGAAACCGGAGTTTGGGAAACCTGGGTATCGGAAACTGCTGTTTAAGTACGGTGTAAACGGCGCGAAAGTGAGACTTCGTTGCCGAGGGAAACCTGAGTTCGTAATTCAAGTTTCGTAACGAAAGCTAATTAGCTTAAGTTTCGTGTACAGTGTAAACGTCTAAACTGAGGTTTCCCTCAATTTCGGCCGGAAACGAAGTACTATGGTAGTTGGTTGCAAGATATTATATTGTATTGGAAATTCAAAGTAAGTTAAATGTTAAAAATTAGTATGACAGTAGCTGCAGTATAAATAAACAAATTTGAACATAAGAAATTAGTAGCAACTAAAATTTCATAAATGCAAGAAAGTTTCTATGTGCTAAAATTGTTCATTGCAGTAGGTAAATGAGTATGATTTCTCTAATGTTCTATCCATTCCCGTATTGTTTACTGTTTGCTTTACTGTTCAAATCGAATAAGTCTTCACTTATTTTGACACCTGCAGTTGTTTTCGACACACTCAAACTTAAATTTTCCTGTCATTTCATGTATGATATGAACACTTCCTTGAACCCTCAGTTTACAAGGCGAGGTTTCTGTAACAGAGCTTTCGTGTGTCGGTGTAAACACACTTTTTGTCGCTATTTTAATACTCTTGGTTTGGTTATCTGTTTTGACTTTAATTTTTCGTTCGTTTTTTCTTTATGTAGAGTTTCCTGCGACTCGACAACATTCGTTAGCAAAGGCGTCTACCCAGCAAAACACATATTGTTACAAGATTAGCAAAAACTTACATGTGAGCAATTCTCTGAGCTCTTTGGGATAGAGGTCTTATAATTAGAAATAAAAGAGTTGGATTAGGTTATTGATTTACTGGCTTACAAAAATACACTAACCAGCAATCAACTATAACTTTCACAACTCACTTAATTATGCAAACAATTACTACTGTGTCACAGAAATGTTAATAAACTTCGACAGTTAAAGCACAAAAAAGCCTACCATCAATTCATTAAAGACTACAAATCACAATAGCAATTCAGTTATATATCCAATCAACAGTCTTTCAAATAGTGCCAATTTATAATCTTAACAGTCCGAAGTGGTGATGGCTCACCATGTGCTGCGCAACACCCCGAGTGCACCACTGTCTTCACTCTTGAGGTCGTCGGTTCAACTCCCGTCGCACACCTTCTTTCTGTCCGTCGACCCGTATCAGCAGTCCTCTTGTTCCACCCAATACTGCTCCAAAGGTATGTGCCTGCAGCCTCGCAGTAGACTCTGACGTCACCAAGATGTCTTCACCAGTCTCTCTCCACAAGCATAGCACATTCTAGCACGACCAATAGCGAACTCTCCCAAATCTGTCGATTCAGGGTTTATATACTCGGCAAAACAGTTGGGGAATCACATCATTTCAGGGGTCTAAAAATTTTCCATTACATAATTCTTCGGACGTGACTGAGGGCCGTATCTATAGACCTCTTTCGAACGACAACCAACTGCTCAGCAATGCTTTCTGTATGGGGATAGCAGTTGGCTGTCATTCAGTCTCGTAGGCCGATTTCATAGGGTAAAAGCGCAGTTGGAACAGGTCTCTATGACGTAGTTCGTCAGGATTCCCGCCATGAGGCAGCCCGGCTTGGCTTGTGAATCATGGGCTAGCCAAAGCGTTTCGACACAGCCTCCAGCCCTCAGAGTCATAGCATGCAACAATATGTAGCTTATTTGAAAATCTGGTCAAGTGTTACAATGCAAAAAAAAAAATTGAATTAAGTATATAGGAGCACATAATATATGCAATTTTCTGTGTCTGGGCAAAAGGATGTAAATATAATGGCTAGGGGAAAGGAAAAAATTATACTTGTATGGTGGAGTAACCTTTACCATTATACTGAATATGCTTCGGATTTTTTTTTGTTTAGTTAAACAATCATTTTTGCTGTATCCACTTTACCCTAACATCACATAACTACTTTAGTCGATGTCCATATTAACCAATTTTTTTACGATTTGTTCCTGACTCGATATATTATTTAATTTTAGTATTGTATTTACCTAATTATTTAAGGAATGAAGTAACCAGTTGTCATTTTTTTTACACAAGATGTATGTACGCGAATAATCAAATGGTAAGTTTGATGTGTTCCTTACAGGTTGCATACAGAGATTGTTAAGGAGTGTAAAAGCAAGTGATGTTAAGTTTTGTAAGCGATACTTTATGTGGCTTGCATGTTGTGTTATTGTATGTGACGCAAGGACCGTAGTAACATGACTACAAGGACGTGTCGCTAGGTGGTGCTTGTAGGTGAAGAAGTGAAGACTTGCCGCCGAGGAATGTGTGCACATATCCGCCTTGCAGTAACCTGGTGTTCTAGACGGTTGTTTCAGGACGTGGCTTCTGTGGGGACTGACTGAGGGAGGTAGCCGAGCTGGCCGGATGTACAACGACAGAGATCAGAGCCTCCGTGGCCGCCAACAGAGTGTAGTGTCTGAGCCACGTGTGTATTCCCCCCGCCATGTTACTGTGCGCAGGACTCGAGAACCAGACACCGGTTCAAGATCCACACCTACAGCAGCCCCACCTTCTGCGACCACTGCGGCTCGCTGCTGTACGGCGTCATCCACCAGGGCATGAAGTGCGAAGGTAAAACGAGGGTTCGGCCCGCCCTCCCACGGTGCTCAGCGCGGCCCCAAGTCCCGTCGGCCAATCGCCGCGAGTCCTGCTACGGAAACGCTCGGAACTCGCGCGCGATTGGCCGACGCGGTCCCCCGACAATTTTTTTTCTGGTGCAAGAGGTTTGTCAGCCTGTAAGTGCGTGGCTGTTTTTCTATCTATCGCTTGCTTGTGTGTTTATTCTGACGCCGTATGGTAACACACTAACTGTAATTTTTCCCCCTTTTCTCTATGTTCTTATCTGTGTACATATGTAACTAAGTTTGTGGATGTATTTTCTTATTTTTTTTTTTGTTTCTGCCAGCTTGTCTCTTTGTATATATTTGTTTGTGTACGTGTGTGTGAAGCCTGTCGTGTAGCACCAGTGAACGGACTCTTCGCGTGATGGCTGCTGCCTTGTGAGCAACTCGCCGCTCGCACTCTTCGCCTCCAGGAGAGGGGCTTGACCTTGACCTGGCCTAGCAGACAGCTCCTTGTAGATGATAGACGCTCATAATGCCGCTAGTCGCTACATTGCATACTTACTTACTTAAAAGGACCCGTCATGCAGGCAGCAGGTTGATGCTTCTCTACAAATGCAATTCCCTTTCTTCTTAATATAGCTTTCAGTATCACTCGATATCCTTTCGTCGAAATCTCTGCTCATTTCTCCACACCATAAATTACTCGTACCCAAATCGCCTGCATTGCGGTCCATATATACATTTTATACGTGTAGTATATTTAAGGTTTTCTTTTTAAAGAGTAGATACCTCAGTAGTTGGCGAATTATGCATAGAGTAGATGCATTTCGCTTGCATTTAGTTACACTATCCTAATTAAAATATAGATGTATCAATAATAGAGGTTAGCATCATCGCTAAATCCACGGTATTTTTGTTTTTTAATTGCTACTGGATGGATCATATTTAGGGGGATTATATTTCAGTCATATTTAAATTACATGTCTACGCAAGTGTGCTTATAATCCGATAACTCAACCATAGGTAGGTAGACTTTACCCGCGTAGAGTCATATAGTTTACGTATTTTCAAATGGGCTTTCAGAATGGTGTTTAACCTTTTATACAAGTGTTAAAGAGTAATATTGTACGTCCATGAGTTTATTGCAACTGTTTACAAAAAAACTACTTTATTTGCTTTGGAATCCTATTTGCTGTTTTGATTAATGACAAACTGTTCGCATCGAACGCAAAACGAATGTTAGTTTCTAGAAGTGTACATCATCTTGTATTCCGCTACCGGGAAGTATACGGAAAAATCCACTGTCCATGCTTAAAAATAATCTTCCATTCCTGATATGTCCAAACAATACGAATATTTACAAAAATACGAGCAACTTGACAGGCGTAGGCAATTAACTGTAATTCCAGAGGAGATATCAGCAGGCCAGGTAAAGGAAGGCTTTTTTTATACCCTCTCCTGGCTATTTTTCACTCTTTCTTCTACCTTTGATTTTGTGTACGTGAGATTTTTCTTTTCCTCTTCTTGTATTGTTTGGTGTGTTTGTTCTTGATCTCCTTCCGTAATAAGGCCGAGGTGTCGAAGCACAAGTTCGAGGTTGTCACGTATCTCACGCCGACCTTCTGCGACCATTGTGGCTCCATGCTCCATGGAATCACCCACCAGGGTCTCAGGTGTACAGGTTAGACCATGTTCACTTTGATCCACCTCCACCTACAACAAAACACAAACAATCTCTCAAATGTGTTGTCACCGCGCCACAACTGTCTCTCCACAACCCGACCACTCCACATAGCTTAACCGACACTACACGACTAACCACAACTGCACAACACATACAAAATACACCCATAGTTGTTCCACCTTCACACTGATTGTGATACCAAGTGTTCTTCGGGTTCATAATTTCCACCACAATACCTAACAACACGGCCAAACAAACAAACGCACACAAATAAAAATATTGTCTGAATTACATAAATCTCCATGTGAGGAATTTTTAGTAACATGCCTAAATTTAGCTAACAGAAACAAGTTATTCTAGAAACAAATAATCGGAAATATCAACTAGTATTTTAAAATTTGAGCTGAAGTTACAGAAAACAATGCCGGTAGATCATAGCTAACTATACCTACTCACGCAAAATGTTGCATGACACACCAATTCCATTTGGCTGTGTGTTATGCAACAGTTGTCGCGTGTATGCATGCATATCTGCTGTGTACCTGCGTTATTTTGTATTAAATTCAACTTAAATTTTACATTACTAGATGATCGTTACGATGATTTAGTCAGTATGATTTCGTGTTTCCACGAGCCCATGGGTTGTGTGGTTTGAATTTCGATGTACGGTATTAGTAAAAATATCTTGTATTGTGTTCTAAATTTTCTTAGAAGAGTTGCATTACGCTCATAAAAAAAACCTAAGCTCTTTTTACAATTTGTCTAGCCTAATTTATTTCGTGTATAACATTTTACTGGGAACTTTTGTCTACCTACCAGAGAAAAGTTACAAAATGTGGCAATCTTTCTTTCCTACCAAGCTATGCAGAACTAATTTTGGCAGTTGACTACGTTTCATTCAAAGATGCAAGCTACCTCGTACATTTGTCTACTGAAGAGGCCTGCCTAGATAGGCTGTGTGTGTGAGCCAGGGGTGGTAACAGTGGCGTTGACCGACGTATGTAATACATTATCGCCTCTCCGCACAAGCTACTCAGCTGGCTTGCAGCACTATTATCCTTTTTCCTTTGCACTTTAAGCGGTGACCACATTATTTTATTTATGGGCGGCGTAGCTCAAAGTCTAACACTTGTTTCTGCAGTTGTGTTTTTCGAATCCAGTCGTTATTTTTCCATATACTGTAGTCTGGAAAACCCATTTTTGGCCGTTTTGAAGGGAAATTATGCTTCTAATTAACGTGCCGAATTTTTAAAGCTATAGCGACATAGTCTGAAGTGTGTGTTCTTTCCGTAGATATAGGTACAAATATAATTTGCGTTAAATAGTTTCGTCAACGAAAGGATAGTGCAGGTAGGGAGGCCCCTTAACGACACAGATACGGGAAAATTTTTATTATTACAGTCAGCTTCGCACTTTGCTGATTATCAAGTTCAGCTGCAAGTCTTAGCAAGCTGTCTCCGAGGTGGGAATTAATAAAGTAGAATGCAAAATGGATTAAGAGAGGCCTTTACTTGCCAAGAGCCTCGGTTCTTCGTAGCTGTCGACACAATGTCATGTTTTAACACGGTAAACTCATTTATGTCAAGATGTACGCCTGCCCTGGCCGCCAAGCAGTTCGCACAACTTCGGCTGATACAACTTACTTAAGACGACTATGCACCAGATGTAATTTTCCGCGTTCAACTTTTCACACTCGACGGTAACAGCATCGATTCTATTCGCGGCCCGCTAATCTGGCATATAGTGTTTTTCTACCACTATTTTTTCCTGTGGGACTTAAAACTTAATTTTATTTGTGGGAAGTTTGTAGTAAAGTCCAACGCATGCTTCCAACGTTGTTTTACGAATCCGGGTGATATTTTTCTAGTTACTGCTGTCTAAAAAACATCTTTAGCCATTTTGAGGGACCAAAAAAACATGTTTCTAATAAGCATGTTGCATTTTAAAATGATAAAAGCCTAGTTCTAACCGTGTGTTCTTTTTGAAATAGAGATTTCGTGAATAAGTTGAGCTGTTTCGCGTAAAAAAGAATAGGCGCGGTAGGAATATTTTTTTGACGAAACTGTTTAACGCACATTATATATGTATATCTACGAAAAGAACACACACTTCAATCTATGTCGCTATAGTTTTAAAAATTCGGCACGTTTATTAGAAACATTTTCTGGCCCCTCAAAACTGCCAAAAATGGCTTTTACAGACTGCTGTATCTGGAAACTTAACAATCGGATTTGAAAAATATAACTATAGAAAGAGACTTTAGACTTTGAACTATGCTGCTAATAAATAAAAAAATGTAGTCACCGCTTGAAGTCCCATAGTAAAAAGGATAATAAGGATAATAGTGAAGCACTGCACGCTATCTGAATGGCTTGCACGGAGAGGCGATAATACATTACATACGTCGGTTAGTGACACACTACCGCTCCTGTCTCACACACAAACACAGCCTATCTAGGGAGGCCCCTTAACGTGCGTGAATCGTTTGTGGTTAGGATCACCTTCAGAGAATGTTACACGGGTGTCTACCCTTGTCATGACCTCAGCTAATATTTAATGCTTACTTTCTTGCGGCCGTCAGTTGGTGTTTTCGCGTTTATTTCTCAAGCATGAATATCTTGCGCTTGACGCCAGTTCAGTGACTTGCACGCAGAGGCTACGTTGAGGGCGTGACGCGCGAGCTTTGTCACATTTGATGCTCTGCAATTCTAGACCTGGAACACTATAAATGTGTCCACAACCAGGCGATCATATAAAGCGCGGAAGCTTTGTTCTGCACATTTCTCCCCCTATGTCTTTGTTTTCCTAGTTGACAATTTGCTACCCCTCAAACCATACTCATGACAATCTGTGTGACTACAAGGTATAGGCTAATGGATTGTAGCCGCGTCAATATCGCGGCTAGAACCCAGAAGACTAGACCCTGTAGACAACGGCCGTCGAAGCCTACGAACTTCTCTAATCTGCGTGACTGTCATCACTTATTGTAGAGGACGGCGACACTTGCACAACTATGTTTTGTTGTCCCTTTCTCATACGGCCCTCTCTCTACTCCACATTCTGCAGCACCACGTTCTTCCCTAAGCCTCTTCCCATTGTCGGAGACCATCCTCTAAATACACACTGTCCCATTCTCTATCTTCTACGGATGTGTTCCGCTTTCCTCCGTCTTCTGTACCCGGTATGTAATGGTTTTTAATTACCAGGTAATTAACCGTCCCATCCCCCGTGGATGGAACTTCGACCTCCCCAACGACACAAGCCCACCCCGCCCACTCTTGACCTCTGTGCTACCCTCCCTTCCCCTTCACAACCCCTACACGCATCCAGGTCATGCTGCGATGGCTTGTCAGCGCGGCCTACAGGGTGTTCCGCTTTCATCGCAGTCTAGGGGAGCGGGAGGGAAGGTTGGCTCGCCCATAGCGCTTCACCCATGACATTTACAAACATCGTACGTGGCGGTGCGAGGGAAAAGCCCAAAGTGTGGAGAAGGAGGAAAGAGGGCGAAAGAAATACCCACGCGCTCATGCGATTTTGATTACGTTACAAATGATAAGAGAACTTGGCTCGCTCGCTAACCCGTTCTTGTCGCAGACTTGGTTCGTAGCTTCTGTGGGCACGATTATCTCATCAATTAAGCACAAATCAATCGCCAGTGATGTCCCCATGCTCCGTTGATTTCGAACTTTTTAAATGTAGAATCACGCGTGGTAAACGAGGATACGCCGTTTTGGTGGGAAGGGGAATATCACATTGCCTTCTTACAATGCTGAATAATTTCCTCTTTCTCCATTCCCAACCAATTCGTGTAACGAATTCGACCAGGAACAGTTAAATGTCCTAATGGTTATTTACCACATTTGGCGACTTAGTCTCTGGCATGTTTGTGTATGTAACATAAACGTGTTGGTGACTACCTGGTGCGAACTATGGTCGTGGAAACTTCGAGAGGACGGGGCGGCCATAGCGTATACTTTTGTACGTCTTACTTTATTACATAGTCACAGAATTTCTTATTTTTGAAGCACTGGCAACAGACAGGAAAAATGTCTCTTTTTCGTATCTGCCATCACTGCTCCAAAAATAAGAAAGTCTGTGACTGTGAAGTAATGTAATAAGTTGTACAGAAGTATCATTTTCGGATTGTCGAACCTTGACTTTCGATAATTAGCGAGGGGAAAAAGTTATGTCGAAAATGGGAAAAATTCATTACTTTGGCGCTCCATCCCCCTAAAGGAGATAGTTTCCTAGAGATATTGATTTAATGTTTACTTACTTGCTACTAATGTTTATAACTTAACTTTTAAATTTGGAGCCAGTAGTGACAAAGCGTTACTTAAAAGAATTTTTTAAGCCTAAGTGAGCTGACTTATCTGTAATTATTCGTGCGAGACTGAAATCAGAACATTATTAATTTATCTCCAATTACGTTTACACAGTTGAAAACAGTACAGATGTTTAAACAAATATGACCTTGATACTACTGATGACATATTTTGTTTCCTATCTAGCTTTCTAAATATTTAACCTGGCGTTTATGTTATGAAGAAATTTAACTAAAAATACACTTTTAAGAGTGCGTGGTAGATAAATAAGTACTGAAAACATTAATTGATTTCTACGCTTTTTTCGAAGCCAATATGGATAAAATACTCAATGACAATCGTAGATAATGGTATTTGCCAACTTTATGAGTAAACATTTACCCAAAATTACTAATTTGTTACGCGTGATCTCTTGCGCCGCAGTTAAATGCACGAGGTTCCGACGTCAGAGACTGTGCCTCTGAAATTCTTAACACTGGAAACAATTTTGTTAAAAACGTTGGCTAAAACTATTGTCTAGGATTGCTATTGTTTAATTTTCGCAAATTGGCTTCAAGAAACCTACAGTTAAGAGGGCGTGGTATATAATTCAACGCTAGAAGCATTAACCTATAACTGTAGGTTTCTTGAATAATTTGAGAAAGTTAAACAACAGCAATCCTAGACAACAGTTTTAGCCAACGTTTTTAACAAAATTGTTTCCAGTGTTACGAACTTCTGAGGCACAATCTCTGACGCCGGAACCTCGTGCATTTAACTGCGGTGCAAGAGATCACGCGTAACGAATTAGTAATTCTGGATAAATATTTACTAATAAAGTTGGCAAATACCATTAGCTAGGATTGTCATTGAGTATTTTATCCATATTGGCTTCGGAAAAACCGTAGAAATAAATTGATGTTTTCAGCGTTTATTTATCTACTACACACTCTTAAGGCTACTTCCTTCTTATGACGCCCGCCTTGTTAAAGTGAGTGAGGCCACGGTACCAAGCCCGATAACTGGCTCTTCTGGTGTGGTATCACCTCTACCGCAAGACGTGCAGTCGTATCGTAGATCACTCGCCTGTCTGACACTTTCAATAGCTATCCCATATTTTTATTGGTGAAGAGTTTTAAGTAAAGTAAACCGCATGTTTCTAGAGTAGTTTCACACAAATTCTGTGAGTAATTTTCCAGATATAACAGGTTGAAAAAACTGTTTTTAGCCATTTTTAAGGGCTCCAAAATGATTTTTCTAATAAAGATGATGTTTTGAAACCACCCTTCCGTCGTCGTTTTCTCTTGTACATTGATAGAGTGGGCACATGCGGAATACTTTCGTAAACAAAACGTAAACTTTTGTGGCCGGAGTTATATGTATCTCGGCTTCTGTGTTGAGGCCACGTCAGTTGCTCGGTTTCTTCCAAAAAGCTTTCATTCTACTTCCGAAGATTCCGTACAACACATTGGAATGTATACCTACACATTTGTTTCGCCATACGAGAACGTATACATGGTTAACTGTAGGAAACCACCTCATTTGCGAGCTTATAGTGAAGGCCAGTAAAGAAACCGAACAACGGACGTGGCCTCAACCCAAAAGCCGAGATACATGCAAGAATGTTTCTACGAACACACTGCAACTTTTTTAAACACATGGCAGGCGGTACCCTTAAGGACCGAGTGACTCCAACCAAACTGAGGTGAACAGCATGTAGTAAAACCAATTTAATTTGTACTGTTATAAAATAAATAAATATATATATAAGATCAAATATAGATAATAACTTGACCACGTTCATAACAGTAAAGGCTGAAGTCATATATGGTATTTTAAGAGAATAAGTATATCATGTTTCAGCATGTGTTAAGTAAAAAAACAGTTACATAAATATCTTTGCATGATTATTGGGCCTGGGCTGGGAGACAGGAATGAGGAAAGATGTAAATAGCCCGAAAAACAAAAAATGAAGTGGGGAGAGGAGCGACAAACAGCAGTTTGTTCCGACCTGGCCGGGTGAAAAGTTTACTTTAAGCCGCCCCTGGAGAGGACTTTACGTAGACAACTGTTGTTGGTGCAGGCAGGCAGTGTCCACAGTATTGATCACATAATGTCTCCTCACACTACAGAGGACAACAAGACAGACAAGAGTGCGAGACAGAAGAAAGACTAGTTGAACGTAGGCGGGAACAATTCACGCGTGTGTACTATAAACAAGACATTTTAGAGGGCGAGGATGGTTGGGGAAGCGGTGTAACAAGTATCGAAACGTTGGTTCAGAAATTTCAAAATTTCTATTTCCTTTCCCTATTTATGATTATTTTTATAACAACAGAAATCAGAAAATAAAATTCTTTTACAGTGTAATAAGTTTTACTGCTCCGTGATACTTAGCACTGAAAAGAAATAAAACAAATTCATGGTCTTTTGAATTTACACCCGAGTTGATTATTAAGTCCTCCTTCCCCTTCCCTCCTATGCATTAAACATACAATTTCACAGATGATTTTAAATTCATGCACATTGCAACACGTTGTAGTAGATCAGCATTTAATGTAAGTTTATTTTAAGCTTGTTAGGAACTGTAAAACAGCTTGTCAATGAAAGATTGCCACAGTAAAAATAGAAACAATTATGCTTAGCCCATATATTTCTCCTTTTGGCCAATCAACTATTCAGTTTGAGGCAAATAGTGCTTCATCCTAATTATTTTTGCGGGAACTACTTGCATTACATAATCGGATCACTGCAAACTGTTCTGGTCGTGTGAATTTAGTTTAGATATCCACAAGTTTTTATCCACTGTCATTTTAGGAGTGCCAACTTACAAATATAAGTTTATTCTTAACATTCCGATGACATTATTTTTCTCAACCTTACTAGGTACCGATTTCGTCATCAGTCACAAATTTTTTTGGAAGAAAATATCTCATTGCAACAATTTTTACTTGGTTGGAACTAATGTTTTAAACAACACATATCATTGTAATTAAAAATGTGCTCGACATTAAATACAAATGATTTTAAGTTCTCTTCTTACTTTACAGAAAATAGCATCTGCCTCTGTACTGAAACATTTTGCTTCTACCAGAACTTGTCGAGAATTACTTTGCACCCTGTGACATAGTTTGTGTTTTTTTTTTTGTGCAGAGTTTGTTCGAAGCTGTGAAGTAACATTCTAGCATTACTAAACTCTCCTCGAAATTCTCAATAACATTCAAAAGTTTGTGTGGCATACTTTAAAAATTTGCTGTCTGACTTTTTGCAAGGAACTTATTTTCTTGGGAAAAAATGTATGTACAGTATCAGTAGATCTGCACTGTTAATAAAATGTACACTTTTTAATAATCAACTGCTATTACTTTCTGTCACCTGTCCCCACAACACGTGCTTTATTAAATAATGCACCATAAGATAGATTTGGTATTACTCTAAAGCACAAGCACAAAACCTACACTTTCCAAACTTACACATTCAGTAGTTAACTTTTGAGATAAAAAACAAATTAATAAGTAGTTCTTGTTTTATGCCTTGTTTCTAAGATAGTATTTTTAAAGGCCATTTTGGTGTAGTCTGCATGAACGAACCAAATGTATTAGTACATAATTTTGTAAAATAAAACTGAAATGTTTGAAATGGATCCAAAGCCAGAAAATACTATCTTGGAAACTTTGTTTAAAGCATGTTTATTAATGACTACTGATTGCAAAGTTAGTTAGCTGGATAATACTTCTCAATGTCCAATTATTTCAATCTAATTTATACTTTCAAAGTACTTTGCATATTTATTGTGTAACTTAGAAGCTCATCTGTCGTATGCCAGCTAGAATCTTGCAGTCAGTTAATTAATGTATATAAACAATGGCAGCGTAAACTCAATTGTTAATCCAGTGAGTACTATTGATATTTCAAATAATTTTATGCCTATAACCATTACTAAATTATTGAATGTTAAATATCATTGTGTGATAAATTGTACTAAAATAAAATTATCATTAAATAATCCTGTATTTTTGTAAATGTTACATCACCGAAGTAAAGTTGTTTTAACACCAGAGTAAAATGTTTTAAAAATGCATAAAATACTTGATGATAATATTGCAAATATTAATTTTGTTTAATATTATTTTTTTCTGTTCAGTTAGTTATCTGACTATTTTTTGCTGGCTTAATTCATATTATTTGGTGCTTGGTTTAGTGTTGTTTTGGGTGTGGTTTGTGAACATATTGTGTAAGCTACCATAATTGTATTGAGTATTAATTTTGTATGTTTTGCATTTTCATGCTTCAGGAACATATGCATGGCACTTTATTACTTACTATTTGTGGGCAAACTTTATTTTTAATTTTACTGTTTGTAACTAGATGTATGCATACTTTTATTAATACTTCCTATTTATTTTGATATTAATTTAATTATCAGTATAAATTCCAGATCTTATTTTAGTAATTTTGATTCCAAATTAACACGTAGGAAAAACATTACAAATTTCAAAATGAACATAAAATATCAGAAAACTAAAATATTATTGTTAGATGCATAAATAAATATGTGAGGAGTCAGACAGAAACGAGCTCCAAATGCAGAAGTAAACTAGAAATAAAAGCAAAATTATTCTCAGCAGTTGCAAAAAAAATTACAGAGGTAAAAATAAAACAGATGAACCTGTAGTAACAAAAAGGATGAATAGTTGAAATTATTATAATAAAACTACTTTTTCCAGATCAGTGGAGAATGTTCTCGTTTACCTTCTTAGCCGTCTAATTTTTTTTTTTCATTCAAGTTACCTTTATAGACATACGGATGTTTTATATTCCTTCAACCTTGTTATTCCTGTTGGAATGCCTTAAGTCTGCTGCCAACTTTCATCCAATTATTATTTAATTAATTTTTTTTATATTTATGTATTGTTACTAGAATGCAACTTACGTAGCAAAATTATTTAATATTTGCATTATACTTTTGTATGAATCATTAATAAACTTGACATATGAAAGCTTACTAGAATGTCCAAAGAGGTTGCTATCAAACTTCACTTGATTGTTCCACTAAACCAAATTACGTTTTTGAACCAAGCCCATCAGTGGAAGTCCAAACGCCATATTTTATGTAAAAGAATAAAGGGTATCAAAAGAATTTCTCAAAAAAATTTTTCTTACTCGTTACTCTTTAGCCATATCAAATGTTTACAGAAGAAACAAAATGATTTTCAGTTTAACTGAATCAAATAACATGGGCTATACAAACAATTATGGCTCACAACCAACAGACTATAGGTACTTTAAATAGTAACAAAGAAAAACCACTAAAAACAAACTAGTGTGTATATCAGTTATAAAAAAATATGGTTAGTTTTTCAGGTGCTACGCCTTATTTTATCAAGATTATAGGAACAAGTCAGAATTTTAGTTTCCATATTAAACATTTTTCATTTACAGGAAATATATTTGATTTCATCTTCAGAAAAAATTGCTTTATTAATATGACCCCATCTTTATGTTTCATATTTCTGTACGTAGTTTTGCATTTTATTTAAAAAAAAATTATAATAATTATTTTTGAATTTCAATCACAATGTTATATACATATATTTTCCTTTCACTGAAGTCAGACACGAAACTTGAAAGTTAGATTGTAGGGCAAGTTATATTTTCAAGTTATGGAAAGAATTCAGTTAAACCGAGCCAAATTTTCAGAGATGATTTTAAGTAGGGCCTACCATACACGAAACTTTGCATAGTTTCTTTTATCAGCTGTATAAAATTACAGCCTTTCAGTCAGATAAGTTCTGTAATGCTTCATAATTTCTAGTAGTAAGTATATGTTGATTTCAAATTTGAATTTAACGCTATTTAGAGTTTGGCAGGAGCCTCAAAGGACAGTAGAAGCTCATTTTTTGGATGTGTCACATTTTAAAATTTATGGAATGTTTTACTTTGCAAATAATGTTACTGAAGCTGTACATTTACTTGCATTCCTATTTTGTATTGAAGAATGATGTGTTGCAATAGTTCTGCTGCTTTGTAAATGCTGCTTGCTTTGTTAATTTTGCTTTGCTTAAACCATGTTTATCTTCAAGTTGATCTTTTGCATTTTTGCAGTAAAAAAGGACTGTTTGACAAGTTGCTGTTAAAAAGGTAAAAAAAAAAAAACTGATTTTTCCAAAGTCTGAACTCTTTATAGCCTTGATGGGTAAGCAGCATTAACATTTTTTATTGTATTAATAAATTGTGTGTTGTCAAATAATGTATACTATCTGATATGTACATGTTTTATCTACTGTAAACTTGTTTTTTTTTCTCTCTAAATATGAGGTACATAATGTAGATAACTTAAACAGGACATTTTGCATAGATATCTCAACTTAAGCAACACAAAAATTTACTGGGAAAATTTGGGGAAGAAAAGAAAAGAAAAGAAAAGAAAAGAAAAAAAAAAAAACTGAATATACATGTTATTAAATTGAAAATTCTGGAATCTTTATTCTAATATATCCAGTGTCCATGAACACATTCTTAGATGGAAAGTAAAGAAGTAAACTATTTTCGAAAAAAAAAAAAATTATGTTCCGTACTGCATTAAGAAATTAGTTTGCTAATGAATAGGTCTACTGACTGTATCTAGAGACAGGTATTTGTGTACTAAACACATTTAATTATTTGTATTAAGTAAGTTCAGATGAAATTACCAACAGGAATTTGGATTTGAAAGTGGAATATTTTACCTAAAAGGTGTGGTGCATGTGTGTACAATATGATTATAATGCGTGATGTGTGCACACAAGTATGAGGCAAATTCATTGTGAGTGAGTGACTGCAGTGAGATCTATAATGTGGGCATGTGTGGTTTTGTCTCTTAGCATGTGACATGAACGTCCACAAACGGTGTGTGGAGACAGTGCCGAACCTGTGTGGATGCGACCATACAGAGAGGCGGGGCCGCATCGAACTCAAGATCACCTGCGTGGGTAGCAAACTTACTGTTGAAGGTAAGTTTTAAATATTCCCTGCTTAGTACTTCTTTTAGTCATTTGAGGTGTAAAGCTCACAGCATACTGTACACTATTGTTCAATAGTTAGTCTACTGTTTGTTGACTAGTTTTTTAATTGGATAGATTACCACCTGATGTTCTTTAAGTTTCTGCTGCACACGATACTGGTTGCTTTGCTAGTTGTACTCAAATAATTGTCTCCATTAAAATAACAATTATAAATATTTATTATTATAGATTATATATTAAAAAGCATATAACATTATAATTAGATCAGCCTTTTATTTCACGGTATGTTTATCTGAACAAGCGTACCTAAAAGTGTAAGCAGTGTCTCGTGCTGTTTACATTTATTTGTTTTCTGATTGACCACTGCTAAAATTGCAGTGGAACTAATTACAAAAATAGCATAACATTGATTAGGCAAAATCAGTAACTGAACTTGCAGGGCTAATTGTAGCCAGTAAAAATTTATGCAAAGCAGCTTTTAGACATGCACACAAGACTTCTAGCAAACAATATCAGTGACTCAGTGGCATAGACAGAATTTGTGTATGGAAAGGGAGCAGGGGGTGGGGAGGGGGTTAACTGAGTAAATTATATATGAACACCCACCACATCTTTAACCCTTTGATGAGCACACATACGTCGTACATATAAATTTATGCAGGTAAATTTTGTATTAAGCAAATAAATTTTACCATTTTTAATTTTTTAAATATTTTTATGAATAATTTATTATGAAAGTAATTTTTTTATATTTATTTATTTTTATTTTAGGAACTTGTCTTAAAAAAATTCAGATTCGAAAAATTAAATATTTATTTCTTAAATAATGTTTTACATGTAAATGTATTATTTACTTGTATTTCTGCCTTTCATGTAGTATGAAACATAATTTTACTAAAATACATGCTCATACAGTTTTTAATAAATATAAATATGCAAAAACATCACCTTACCTAAAAATTACAATTATGTACAAGTACCGTACTTCATTTGCATAAAAATAAGTAAATTGGTGTTTTTATTCATTTTCATGCCTTTCATTTTTTAATGAAAAACCTATTTTTTATTTTTCTAATATTATCTAGCAAACACACATTTCATGTAATTTTGTACGTATGATATTTTAACAGCACATTTCTTAATGTATTCCTTTTTCATTTCATACATTTCATTACCGTGTGAAACATGTAATTCCAAGAGATAAGAAAATTTTTATCAAATATTTTTGATATGACATATAAATGGAAAAATACCAAAGCTGTGCAACAATTTTTGCTAATAAATTTTGTTTTGTTGCTTGCGTGTTGTGACTTTCATGATATCTACGATACTTTATCCCTCTTAGCGACTTGTAATATGGGTATAAAATACCAATACCTACACTTAAAAGTTATTATCATGTTGGCAACATTAAAAAAAATTATTGTTTTTTTTTTACTATCATTACTTCCATTATTGTAGTCTATGAAACTTTCAGTGGCTAGTAATTACTCACTTTTCATTTCAACAAAATTTTTATAAAAAGATCTATAAATATCAATACTGCAGTAATTTTACTGCTACATAAATGTTTATTTTCACAAGCATTATAATTTTTATGAAACACGTGTTTCCCCTTGCAGCATGTGATATGTATACACAAACAGAAACAATAACTAAAATTAAAAGCAACTTGAGCATATTAACAATTTTTTACACAAAAAAAATAGTATTTTTCAAAAATTAGTTTTCTTCTCTTTCATTACTATAACCTATGAACCATTTCAATGAAATAACTCACTTTTCATATAGCAAATTATGTATAATAAAATAGATAAACATAAAAAAACATGGATTTTCTTTGCTTGCAAACATGCATCAGAATAAAAAAAATTTAATAATTCTAATCTTATAAACTAAAACAACTCTGTAGACAGTGAAGTACTAGTGGACTCATTGAAAGAATGGGGAGTGCAAATTTAAACTGATACAAAAATTTAATGAGGTACAATCAGAAAACAACTGCTGAATCTAGGGAGCTGATGCCTCTCCTTTAGAAGACCATTACTGTGTTGACCTGGCGATGTTAAAAAAAAGTTCCTGGAATAAGATCAGCCAAAGGCAAAGAATGTCAAAGTGTGAAACATAAACAATATTAAATAAAACAAGTTTTTAATATACGGTACCATCTTTTTAAAACGTACCAACAGTACAAAATAATTTCTCCTTAAAATATACTTGTAAGATTTAAACAAAAACAAACAAAAAAAAAGTGACGCACATGCAATAAAAAATAATTGATTCACCTACGTCACTAATAATTTTATTATTTACTGCATGCGTTGAACATTATCGGCGATCAATAAAGTGAACAACCATTTGATTATATTATTTATTTCTACTACGAGATACACCGTAGCCATCATGGCTACTACAAGACACAACACTTTATACAGATACAAGTTTCTTCCTTTGCTACCAACATAAGACATACAAATTTACTCTTCAACAGCAAGTGTCCCACTTTTTTTTTGTTTCTTTTGTTCTAAATTTACAAGAATTTTCACAAGAGAATTTATTTTGTACTTTTTAGTACAATTTTTAAAAAAATTATTTTTAAGTTAGTATTATTTACTGCTTTTTAGTCTGTATGACATTTTGCAATCATATGTTTTAAAAATGTCATACCTAATATAAAAAATAATTTTTTTTATTCCTTAAAATTTTTTTACTCTCAATTGTTTACCAGTCCTGAGCTATGTTTAAAGTTTTAAGTCTCTGTCCAGCTCATCAGGAAGTTAGTTTAGAATCAGTTAAAAAATTTGTACCAAACAGACAGACAAACACGAAAGTTACATTGTCCTCCAGTTATGAGCTATTTTAAAGTTTCAAGTCTCTAACACATTGTTAGTAAAAACGTGTTGAAAAAATGAAACGAATGAAAACACTTTGGATGGAAGTATGGCAGTGGAAGGAGGGGGATCATCAAAAATATGCCTGCAGCCTACTATTACAATCTGCTTACAGAAAAAGAGAGAAGGTGTTTCAATATAAAACACCCAAACAGATATGTACTAACAATGATTAATTTCACTCTAGATTCACAGAAATCAGAACTTACTAGCTCATCGTTAACTATGCACAGTGAGCAGGCTCATCATACTGTGCAAAGAATAGGGCAGACTGCGACTAAACTGCTCCAATCTATAATCTTGGCAACGAGAACCTATACTCTTAGACACAAGATTAACAATAACCAAGAAAACTAAAGTACTGAGGGAAATTAAAACACATCCTTACTTTGCTTATTTAGGCTTAATTTGAGCTTACAATGCACGTTTGCAGTGGGGTATTATGGCATCAGATAGAAATCATCTTGCAAGCTTGCTTCAAGTTTCATAATTACAGAAAGTTTATTGGTTAGCTTTGGCAGGCAGTCTTGTAGTAAACATGCTCTGCTGTGTGGACACTACTAGCGAATGACCAATGGAATGAGTTGTTGCACAGACGCTGTACTGTCCTATCCTGGACAAGCACAAGAAATCATGATATAACTCTGGTTGGACCGTCAGTTTTTCTGATGTGAGGGTATTTCTGCCGTTAGAGGGTCTCATTATGAGGTGGCAGGTTACTGCAGGTAAATGACCTGCAGACTGAAGCTTTGTTTTTTGGTCATCTGGCTTTTCAGCTGTTGTTGAGCATGTCTCAGTCCCCATCGTTCACAGGAACTCTGGTTTGGCCCACAAAGGAAAGGTTAGTTAGGATTGAAGAAAAATAATTGTTTATGTGCCTGTATTTCCTGTCCACTATGAACTAGAAACTGATAATTACTATTCCTGCTATTGCAGGATACAAATTTTTTTTAAAATTTCATACACTTGGTGCAATAGAAGGTTTTGTGATACTGCTGTCAAGTAATACTCAATTATGCTTATGTGAACTCTCATGGGATAAACTTAAATTATGACCACATTTCATAAGAGTGTAATATTTGCGTCTAATTTTTTTTGAGAGATGTAACATGAGTGAATCTCTTCAGAAGGCTTACGTGATGCTGGTGTTCTGCCCAGATAGCCAAGTACACCATAATATTATTGATGAACATAATATACCTCAGAGAATGTGAATTTTTAGAAACTTGCCAAGTGTTCGTTATGCACACATCAATCTTGAAGTATAATGATTCACAAGCAGGAGTGTTAAGTGCAACGTATTTCCATGATTTGGGTAACGCTGGAATCTTATAATATCCACTGCAAATATAATTTCAAAATAATTCAGTTACATACAGAATGTGTCCTGCTTGCTAGAAGTGGAGCAGCGTTATAGATAACATCATTGAACGTTTAGTAGTCCACAAAAAAGTAACTCTTCCTTCCTTAGGTACACTTACTAACCTACTGTTATGAGGGGAATTCACAGTGTCAATGAGGTGGTGTTCCTTCAGGGTCGTAATTTGGTTATCATTGACCTTCAGTTAGTTTTTTTTTTGTCAGATGTACAATTACGCCTGGCCCTTGCATGTTCTGTGGTTTTAATAAGATTATACAGCCTAATACTATAGTTTTGCATTGGGTAAAGTCTGCAGTGTACTGATCTAATATGTGACATAGCTTGCTATCCTACTTTCTTATTTTCCAGTTAAGTGGAGAATTCCTTACTCCATCACCCCTGGGTGCCCATGTCAAACAAATTGATTTTTCCTTCCTGAGGTAGTTCTGCTTGCATTTAAGCTGAAGGATAACATCCTATGTACATAATATTTGATGGTCTAATATTAGTTATTACACAAGTAATTTTGATACTAAGAATTCCATCCACCTCACGGTTACCTACAGTCACAGGTAAAATTAAAATAACTTTCCCAAGGACAGACAGTTGGCTACCAATGTACACCAGCTCAATCTCTCAACCTTTTGTGTTCTGGGTTACAGTTTTTTCCCGTCTGGCTCAATAGAAGGTGCTTCATAAACTCAGTGAAGGCAACTGATTTTAACAAGGCATGCCTCTGTGACTCTACCGGCATTACAGCCCATTGCGCCTTATACTGAATACCAGGTTCTTTAGTGTGCTTCTGGTTTCTGGGATCCTTTTTTATCAGTTTCCCTGGGCCCATTGGTCCCTAGACGGGTCCAAGCTTTTGTTTCCCTGCTGATTTTGCTTGGATTTATGACATTCTGTTTTCCATTGCCCAGGCATTCCACACGTCAAGCATTCAACATACTTATGTACCTGTAGTGGGATGTTCTTTTTTTGTCTCATTTGCAGCTGTCTGTCTCAGTAGTGAGAAGTGCTTAACCTCCTGAACCCTATCTGTGCATTATGCTACTAGCTCCTCAATGTGCCACGGTTTAGGATTTTTCAAAAAGATCTTAATGTTTCCGTACATACTATTAGGGGAATCAATAATGTCACCTGCAGAGTGTATGTGTCAGTACTTTCCTCTTAAGAGAAGTCCTCGACTGGCGCATGGACGGCGTTGCAGCGTGTCACGCGCATACATTTTTACGCGAAACCGCTTAACTTATTCACATAATGTTTACCTACGAAAAGAACACACACTTGAAACCATGCTTCTGTTTTATCAAAAATGCAGCACGCTTGTTAGAAACATGATTTTCGGGCCTCTCAAAATGGCTAAAATCGGGTTTTTTAGACGATTGTAACTCTGAAAATATTACCTGAATTCGTAAAGTGCAAAACGAGAAGCATGCGTTGGTCTTTACTTCATACTATTCCGAAATAAAATATTGGGGCCACCGCTTTAAGTACCATAGTAAAAAGGCTACAAGGAAAACCTTGCACGCCAGTTTGGCGCGCTGCGAATAGAGGCGATATGCTTCTCGTCAAGCGTGGGACACTGGCTCTTATCGCTACGCTGTTCCCACGCGTCAAAGGTGGAAATTTGACACCGCGAAGGACTCCTCTTAAGGCCTTGTTACAGAGTTTTGCAGTGATTACGAAAATATATTTTTTTTATTGCTACCTAATACTCATATCAAAATTTTGCTGCACAGTTTTGTTACTTATATGTTATAATTTGTAGCTGAATTTTTTTGTAGAATTATACTGAACTGTTTTTTAGATTTCATTACCCACAGTACCACGATTTTCGTCATGAAAATAAGCAAAAATGAAGGAAACTATTTTTTTTTGCTGGCGAATGGTACATTATTTAAAAAAAACGTGTCCACTGTATTCTGCATCATGTGATTGCACATTGACTCAAATTTTTTCAAAACTTTTCGTTAAAAAATATTTGAGTTATTGGCACCAGTCTGAAAAGAACTCAGGAACAAGCCCTTAACGATGAATTCACTATCCTTGCCTTCTTTCTAATAGTGACCGTACAGTTCTTTGATTTTAATATTGAGGTACTGAATATCCTGGCAGAGTGAACTATCAAATCTCACAAAATTCTTCCTCTCACTATTGAATTGTCTATAGCCCCACCATAGCTGGGCATCATATTTTAAACAGTTTTAAGTTATTCCCATAATATCTTTTGGCTCATTCCACAACCTCTGCAAGTTTGGCTAAACCATGAGGACACTCCGCTTTTGGTGCATGATCCGTGTTTACATACGTCTGTCTGAATTGCACAGTTCATCTTTTACTGCCATTATTTCCTATAAATTCATTCTGTCAATGTACTATTTTATAAAGCAAAAGGAAATTTGTGTACTTAAGTGCCACCAAGTGGTCTTCTTGAGTCTGGAATGTCTCTGGTAGTTCTTGGCCCCCACGCCTCGGACCACAGCTTGTCAGGATGGGATCTATTGCCCAACTTAACCCCACCTGCGCAACAACGTGTTCGTCCTTTTATATGTGTGTAACTATCAAGAAGTACCAGCCTGTGAGTACCTCAACCTTCTGTCATTTCATTCATTTGGTTTAACCTATCGGCCAGAGCCTTCTTCACTTACATTGTCCACAGTTACAAAGGGGTGACATCAATAGGCTGAAACATAAGAACATCAGCAACAACAGAAGATCAGCAACAACACAAACAACCACAACGAAGTAACCTCGCTTTACTTCCTGCTAATTTTCATTTGAACTATATCTATAAGGGAGAGTAAAGCCATTGAATGTCCCCAAGAAATATCTCCAACAGCACATGCTGGTTTGTTGAGAGATTACACCATATTTTCCTCAACTGAGGTGTGCAGTATAATGCAGGTGTTGGTGGAGAAATATATATTGCACTATAAAATCTAAATAATATGCCAGAGTATTTTGTGTATAGGTGTAATACCCAAGCTGCAAAGGGTGTACTATTTCACAGGTTTCCTACAAAAGAAAAACAATGAAAGAGCAGTTCAACTGCAAAAAATTAGAAGAAAAGAATGGATACTTGGAAAGAGTGCTGATCTTTGTTGGGTAAAGTACCAAAGCTATTAATTACTATTTAATAAAATGATTTATACATACTGATTGCACTGTGGGTTTGAAGAATCTTTTCGTATGTTCACTATAAACTAAATATTACTCATCATGTGTAACACTTTAATCCAGAACTCAAACTTCCGTACACATTTCGACAGCATCTAACATCCATGTTAGTTGTAATAGAATTTTGTCACAATTGAACAGAAAACAAAAGTTGGATATGGTCATAATTTCAGAACAGATTACTGTAATGCATAAGAACTTTTACATAGATTTACGTATTATTTAGGAACTATTGTTTTTACATAATTATTTTATTAATAGTTTATCATCACACTTATGGTATCATAGCAAAAAGGACCATTTTAATTTTTTTTTAATAACGTACTGCTATTATGCGTGCAGTCGTGAGAAGGGACAGAGTTTATTTTTCAATCCGCTTTGTGTAAACAATGTCGAGACTATTACAATTCCTGTTTTTTTTTTTCCAACCTTATATTCCATAAATATATCATTTAACATAAAAACCTACAATTCTTATAGAGCTTCAATTTTTCATAGTGAATTTGCCATGTTACTAATTTTAGATATTACATAGTGAACTAACATAAAATTTAATTACAAAGAATCCTCATAATGCACACTCAGCACACACATAATACTTAGCAGGAGCATTGTCCACACTTCCCCATATGGGCCGAGCATGTCATGTTTGGGAATTTTTGTGAAGGCTCCCTTTGATTTAAAAAGGTCCATGCTCTGGAATGAGCTAGAATTTCTGTACACAGCATAAATGTAATCATATGAGGCTGAAATAGACTTACAAGTCACGCAAATATTTCTAAAAATGTTTAATCAGAGTTAGGTGTAGCTTAAGCAAATGGGTTTTAGACTATACAGGATGAGTCTGGTCAGATAGTGTTAATTTTTGTGACGGCAGCTAATGAAAAAATAAGTCGAAAATGTGTTTTCAATTTTTTTTCTTAAGTGAAGTATAGTGAGAATAATGCTACACTGAAAATTGACTATATCAGTTTATTTCTTTAAATATACAATAAAACCTCTTGATATTAAGCAGCAACACTCAGAACAATGTTGAAACAACTAAAGACCAAGTAGCTTTTAATGTTATTTAAAGAAGTTATTTTATATATTTGATTTTGAAGGTAGCGTTACTCCCAACCATATTAACTTTACGTGCAAATCGGTAAGATTTTTTCAAAATACTTTTTCATAATCTACCAGCATGCAAAATGAACACACTCTATCTTGGCTCCACTTGTAAGCACCACATAATTCTTTCTAGTCTTCACTAGTTCGTCCAATGAAATATACACCATTCTTCTGTATTGTTATTGTTGAGTTGTCTATTCTAGTACCTGTGGAGTTGTTACTGTTGTCCTGTCTTGCATGAAACTTTCTCTTTATTGACTGATTTTGCCACCTTGATTAGGTTTATTGTCTTCTTTTTTATTATTATTTTAATTTTAATTTTTTTTAAAATTCATTTATGAATGTATGTTTTGACTACAGCTAAACGTGACCATGGATGACGTTGCGCTGCAATTGTATATGTCCAATATATTTTGTTCAATCATTCATTCCAATTGATTTTTCAAAGAAAATAATAATAATATGCTTGACCGAAACATATAATGTAAAATAAAAATACAGTTGACGATGTACTCTCTATTAAAAATATGATTTTTTTTGAAGGACATTATTTTTTCTTCTTTTGTCAGTGTACATATACACACGATGAGAGTGATTATTTCACTGAACAATCATGTTGCTTCCTTCACTTAATTCCAATATTACCCAAGTTCAAATGCAACTACAAACTGACACGGATGTGTACCAGGTTTCCTGTCCCTGATATATCTTGTGATTGAGGGGTGGGGGGTGAGAACATGTCTTGCCTGGTGGTTGTCAATGGCTGCCACCATGTGTACTTGTGTCATCATGCAAATTTTGCAAAAAAACAAAATAAAAATAAAAACATAATCTCAATTATACCTAGATTTCTAAAGCATAGACATGTTCTGGAAATGAATTCGTAATGAAACACACACATTTAGGTTGTGAGGAAAAATTCTGTGGGTACTTTCTTGCCTAAACGTTGCAACCTTGCAAGACGCTTGCAATATTACTTGGTATGTGCCTGCAGTTAGAAAAAGAAACATTAACCCTTGACTGTGAATACTAAACAATACAAGATAAGGGCCAAAATGTGAATAAAGTAGCTGTGACTAAGACATCCAGTTCTCAAGTTGCTGCTCATGATGCACTTAAAAATACAGTGGCGGCAGAACCCAGGAGTTATCTCTCTCTGTGACTAGCTACACTGCTGTCTTTTCCCGCAGCCTAATTACCCTCCCTTCTTCTCATACACTTGGCTCATGTCGCACTACATTGCACTGGTACACTTGCCAGGGCTAGGGGGGGGGGGACCAAGTGAACATGCCACTTGCGGGTCCACGTGTCAGGTCTGGGACGTAAGACCCTGAGGAGCTAAGCTATAAAAAAAGTTGAAATTTCGTTAGAATGCGAAGTCACCTGAAATAATGGTACTATATAGCCATCAGATTAGAATTTCATTTTTTATTGCAAAACTGTGTTAGTATTATGGGTAGTAAAGTTTCATTACAAATCTATATTTGGCGTAGTACCATATATGCTGTATTCTATTATTTTAATATTATTTTGTACTAAGTACTTGTTGCTTACCTAGTATCATATCAGTGACTGCATTCAATAAACATAAGTACCCATAAACTATACATATATATTAGGTCCATGCACATACATAGTAACAAACATAAAAAAAATCTACTCAGAGACTGATAGCAAACTTAAAATTTGTCCAACAGACTATGTAAGTAGAATCTGATATAATCTGACAGTGGTGATATAAATTACTAATTTCTGTGATTATTTGTTTGTAGTTCGCCAAGGCCGCAACCTAATTCCCATGGATCCAAATGGTCTATCCGATCCATACGTCAAGCTCAAACTTATCCCGGACTCGGACAACGTGAAAAAGAAGTCGAAAACCATCAAGGCATGCCTGAACCCTGTCTGGAATGAGACACTCACATTGTAAGTTTCTTTCAGAATGCATAAAGTGTAAAGCTCTTGGACAAACAGAGAAGATGAATTTTCCATACATGTGGATTGCATAACATGACAGGGTGTAGCTGATGGAAACATTGCTTACTGTTGAAAAGAACTAATGTTTGCTTTGTTGAAGGTTTGCATGCAAGTGAGACATTCTTGAGAATTTCTTAAGATCATAGAATTATGTTAAAATACTTACACCTTCACAGTAAATAAATAAATGCATATAAGAGAGAGTGTGTGTGCATGTGTGTGCAAATGTGTGTGTATGTATAGTTTTAATTTTAAGAGACTGAAATTATTTTACATATACCTACTTCGTAACATGCAGATGGGATAAAGAATTTGTGTCCTGTCATGTAAGTAACAGGTAACCCTATATAAGCTCATACAAAATTATTTGTACTTTTTACGTGTAAGACGAACTCAGATTATTGTTAAAAATCCATTGAGTTTAGCTGGGTTCACTTTGGAAAAACATAACAGAAGGCATAGAACAGTGAACATTTGCACAAGAACTAACCTTTATGTTTTCAAACCTATAGTCTGTCTCACGTAACTCTTCTGTATTTTGACATTTCTCTTATGAGAAATGTGCCCGACAGTTTCAACGTTTGTAGATTTAAACATACCTGGCTTTCTGAAAAATCACTGTTTCCGCAAGCCTGTGTACAGACACACTTCTCAGAAGTGAAGTGTCAAAATACGGAATACTTACACGAGATAGACTATACCATAAACTGAACCTATTTAACCTGCTAGTGAGTAGTTGATGCTTTATGTTACGCAGCACTGTGTTGATGGAACATTATTCCTTTGCACAGTGAACTCAAGGCAGAAGACAAGGACAGGCGGCTGCTGATCGAGGTGTGGGACTGGGACCGCACGTCTAGAAACGACTTCATGGGCTCGCTATCTTTCGGCATCTCGGAGCTGATCAAGGCCCCCGTCGAGGGCTGGTACAAACTGCTGACTCAAGAGGAAGGCGAGTTCTACAATGTGCCGGTGCCGGAAGAGGGAGCCGACTTGGCAAACCTCAAAACGCAGATGAGGGTGAGTTTCTGTTTTTATTGCCTGGCTTGCTTTGAGAATTACAAATAATATTCTTATGCTCCCTAATGAGTGTCGATAAACACAGGCTATTGCTGTTGACAAGATCATGCAAAGGTGCTCAGCTTTATTTATTGGTAACCAATATTAAATATATGAATTAAAAGGGTCCAGGAACGTAGACATCCATCAAAAGCAAGTACCAGTACCTAATATTAGTTTCCTGTTATGGTACATCTAAGTAACAGAAATGTGTAAAATATGTGCGCAACTGACACTGTGAAAGTCCAATATGACACTCATATAAAAAAAAAAAAACTACTTACTATGAATGAATTCGAAGAATTCTCGTGGCTGAATTAGTCAACAGTAGCTGACCGCCCGGTTAAGTATGAAGTTGCCTACAGCTTAAATGTCCATACAAATATCCTTTTGTTTTCACTTTTTATTACCTGTATGTGCCTACCTAGTTACAACTTCGTTCTTCTGCAGTCAGAAATTTTTTTCTACTAACATTTTTAGTATTGCTCACAAAGCATTCACAAGAAAATTACAATTATGGTAAACTCATTTTGATTACTAAATTTTTAATTTCTTTTAATGCTATTAATGAAGGGCATTAGAATTACTGTTAACATTTTCAGCAACAATTTTAATATTGATTTTCAAAGTACATATTAATATAGCTAAGGTCACAAGCAGGTGGATGACGAACTTAATAACTTTGTTTTATATTAGTGATGAATTTCGGAGGGTTTGTTTGCATCCAATGATTATTATGGCTTAGCTGATCTTATTCTCATGAAGTATGTATCTTTTAAAGTATAATTGCATCCTCTGTATTCACCCATTAAAACTAAGTCCCAGCATCTCTGACTGCTGCTGCTGCGACAGTGGGTGTATAAAATCAGCAGCTTGAGTAATGCAACTGATATGTTGCACATTGAGGGAAATTATAGGGATTAAAAATAGCATTAGTTTCCCTAAAAACTACAGCTGGATGACATTTTTCATCTAGTGCGCCTGTGCTTTTAAGCATGTCTCAGAATTTTTCTACTCTAGCATCTTGCAGGATGGTAATTTGTGTCATTTGAGTGCTGCATGATTCATGTTTTTTTCCCCCACAAATATTTGGTGAACCCAGTTTATTTTATTATATTGTGTGCTTGTAAATGTTTGCAGAAGTATGTTCTACTGTGTGCCACAAGATTTTTTTACAAGCATGTAATTTTTTCCTAACTTTTCAACTTGTCATGCTGACGCTGTGTTTATGCATGATGTATTTCAATAAAACTTTCACTAACTTAAAAACATAAAAATAATTTTATGTTAATTATATAACTGTAAAAGTTTTATGCATAAAATCTTTGTAATTAATAAATAAAATATTTTTAAAGAATTACTTTACCTTTGTCTTTGTTGAAAGTAAGCCAACTGTGTTAGCAAATTTTGTTAAGAAACATTACCAAGTTATTTTTTAAGTTTGTACCAATTTATTTTTGCTTCACTTTTATATGTACATACAGATAAGTACAATTCACTATTCTTATTTGACTGTAAATAATTCAAGATTGATTTAATATGTGTATTAAATTGCTAAACTAACACCCTTAGATGACCTCATGCACACACAGAGTATATTGCTTACTCGAGCAATGAGCGAGTATGTTCGCCTAATTTCTACCATTCTGTGTTGTTTACACGCATGAACAGTAGTTGAAAGTGAGTTGGGAGTGCTCTGAAATGGTACAATGAAACTGGATTCCCAAAAGCACACTGGATGTTCCAATTGCATTTGGTTATTCAAGTACTCTGGAAGTTCCGACCACTCAGACAGCCCGGGTATACCTGATGCAGCAGAAATGAGTGAGCTGTCCAATTCGCTCATTTACTAACATTGCTCCAGTTGCGAAAGTGTTGCCACGCAGTGTAGACAGAAAATTTATTCAGTTACTGTTGCCACAGCACCTGGAGGTCGGAGAGGGTTGGTTTGGAGAACAGTGAAGTGGAATTAAATGACTGCAGTACTGTGGTTGTGGTTATGTTGATCTCTGGGTGCCACTTAGCATTATGCCCGAGTAAGATGGTGGTGGTGATTCAGGGTTGCTGTGGTGTGGGGTATAGGTTAAGTTGGTAGACGGTAAAACATGGACAGACAGTAATGGTGGAAATGCCAAATAGGCAACATGAGTTATAACAGATATCTGTAACATATAAGAGTAAAACATTAAGTAGGTTAACACAACAGTCACGTATTGTCCGGCTGGCGTGCCTCTCCTCCCTACGGTGATGTTGGCTGGTTGGTCAGGTTATGGGAGCACTCGGAGAAAACTAGCTCTCTCACCACGTGGACTATTCGGGCTGTCCACACACAGCCCCTTACCCTAGGACCGTAATTTGGTCAGCTCCTAGATCCCTAATGAAATGACTGTACACAATACACTTACTTACTTGGTTGCATGTTGATTTATTGATACTGAATTACAAACACTTGGTGATAGACTTGCAATACACACACGTGGTCACGGCACTCTTATAGTTACGTTGCTTAAACTGTTGAACTTATGCAGCACTTAGGCCTAAAAATTAGGTTAGCACAATACAAAGGTGGTTGCTAGCTGTGGGCTAGTTGACTAAAAAACTTCCAGAGTCAGCCGATACCGAGACAATGATCTCCCGGCCCAAACACGCAGGCGTGGAGATAAAGTTGAAGGATATTGGAGTTAAGCGCACAAATAAAAAACACTGGTAAATGGAGAGGATAAAAATAAGCGCTGAATAAAATTTACGTGAACAGAACTATGAATATCAGTGACTTGCAAAAGTTGAATTTCTCTCCGGGATATACGTCCTACCACGTGGCCTGTCGATGATGAACTGGGGTGAGACAATGGCCGCGAGTGCCCTCCAAGATGTTATTTGTCCCGTTATTCGATGTGAAATGAAGGCAAGGTGATACACATGAAAACCCTTTGCATGGATGAGTGGTAAATAATTATTGATAGTGATTAGAACATACTTAACACATGTGTAGAACAAATAAACATATTTAAAATAAAACACTCTTAAACATAATTACATGACCATGTGACTTAAAATTAACATAATGCTCATTCTTATACTATAGTGTGACCATTGCCATTATTGATTACATAACAGAGTTCTTAAATTAATTTTGATTGCTGAAAAAATACATGCTTGAGTCTTTGCATGTTCGTTGTGGTTATGTTGGTGCTGGGTGAGTGGTGTGACGTCATGTGCGTGGCGGTAATTTGAAAACCAGTGTGACGCCCTGGTTTGTTTATGTCGCACAGCCTAACATTGCCCTTGAACTACACCCAATTTACACATTACACTTGAAGACTAACACTATGGGAATTGCACGGAAACACTTGAAACTAAGCACTGTGGTGACTTGAGGTGAGGTAGGTGGAGGGTGACACACAACAGAGAGAAACGGCTTAGGAGAGAGCTGGTAGCTGCCGTCAAGTCGGCCTTACTTCTCAGACCACGGGGCTGGGACGACGAAACTGTCCTGTGCAGTCGTTTTCATATAGCACATACGTTAATTAACATTATTTGACGTTTTTGTAATGGCATCTGAAAAATGTGCTGATGTTGCGAGAAGATAATATAAAACATTTATGAAGTTGACATGACAAGGAAAGTGGGCATGAAGTGTAGGACAAATTTGCATCTGATTTATAGACTGAATTGATGGCTATGAGGGTGGGCGCCAGCAATATTCCTCAGAATTACACTTAGAGACTCTATTATCCCAGGAGGTGGGTGTTCTAGTCGCGTGACTTGTAATTGTCTCGTTCCAGGTGTGGTGATGGTTTAGTTTTACTTATCTGACATGGGTGCAACTATATGATAGGGTCGAATAGTATCCCTCAAGTTGTAAATATGCACACAGTGTTCCGGCCATAAAGTTTTTACTGAGGAACTTTTAAGCGGTGGCCCTATAATTTTACTGAACATCTCACTGTAGCAAAGATTGACGTACCTGTAGACCTCGATTTCGAATGAATCCGGTTCATATGCCTTGAGAAACAACTGTAAAAAAAGCTGATGTTACCCAAGTTTGATGACTTAAAAATAATACCTCTCATATACCTGGTGTTTAAAAAGTCATTTTCACAAATACAGTAAAGCACTGATATTAAGACTGTCTACAGTTGCCGAGAACACCATTAAGAGGAAAGTACATAATGAACAGTTATTATTTTCAGTGGTTTCTCAGATACAGCTCTTTGACACTAGCAAAGCATTTATGTGGTACTTTGTTCATAGAAGATGTTAAAAAATTGAACCGTGAATGCTCAAGACACCTTAAAACTTGTTTCATGTTGCCTGCAGAAGTGTGACTTAAAGTCATTTGCATGCCAGAAATATATTCGTAAGATACATCACAGACCAGTGTAACAGTTGAGGAGAAGTTATTATACTAGTATTACTAGAACTGTACATTCATACTAATATGGGAGTGCTACAGTTTTCTGAACATTATCTCGTAAACATGAATATTTACACAAATATTATCAAAATGTCTACATTAATTAATCACTTTAAATATTGTACATTATTCTTCAAACAAGTATGTAATGACATTAAGAAACCATTTAAAAATAAAATTGTAAACTAAGTATTGGGTACTAAAATAATGGGACGTGGGCAGAAAATCTATAAAATATTTTAAAGATGCTTAGGAAACTAAATTATCACTAATAGTAATACTAGCCAAATTTAATGGCTTTGCAGGTTGCCACAAAAAAAAACTTTAATTTACTGTCAGCTCACTTAATATAAAAAGAATGCATATCTTAATTTTTTTGAAAATCTAACAATAATACCCAACTTTTAGCATATTTGCACCCAACCTGATGGTTTTCTAGCTATGATATTCTCTCTTTTAACTAATGTACAACCGTGTTGTGAAATATTGCTGAGGATATAACAGATGGGAGACAACATTGCACAGAATTAACTAAGGGGATTTAAGTAATAATGATTATAAGGGGCCGTGGTGGTCTAGAAGTGAAACCTCTCGCCTCCCACCAAGGCAATCTGGGTTCAATCCCCTGCGGGTTCTGACCTGGATTTTTCACTTGGAGGAAACATGGTGGGCATTGCTATCGGCTAGCCAGTTTTTACAGGGAACTCCCATTTCCCTTGCCTCTCTCATTCCGTCGCTTCTCCACATTCATCTTGCCTCATTAGTTATTTGGGCTGGCGAGTGACAGACTTCGCTTACTAGTCGAGCAGCCGGCTCAACCTTTACCTCGACCTTCTGTTATGCACACTGTGACCCTGCCGGAAAGTGGAAACACGTGGTGTATTTCATTTCAAGTAATATTGATATTGCTTTGCAAACATTGGACTACATTATTTGTACCTATTCTTTTTATTTAATTTGACCTGCCATGCTATACTCTCTGCAAATTACTGACTTTTCTGTGTTGTATATATTTTAAAAATGTCACTTCAGTTAGTTGTCATCTCCTAGCCATTAAATAGTTAATTTATGACATTTGTTTAATACATACTATATTATTCTGCAAATTGTGTAACAAAGAATTGACAGTATCCTGTATAAAAACACTGTAGATTATGTTAAATTTATAAAATAAAATTGAAACTTAAAATTAAGTTTCTTGTAGGAATAGCTTCAAGTTCTTTTTATTAGAGTCTGTCTGTTTGTTTGCAAAACTTCTAAAACATATGCTTTGTAATTATTTTAACATGTTTGTGTTTTGTAGTTGGATAACAGTTTTATGCACGTGCTTCATGCATGCACTGATTTACATTAGAGTTGCAATTATTTATTCAAAAGGAAAATGAACTCAGATAAAGATGATTAAATAACATTTAAAAAAATTAACAACTTGAAATCAATTGTGAAGATTGAAGTTCAGCTAATTGAAATAAATAACAAAATTAGCAATATTAACCCATTATTTAATATTATGGATTACAATGTAACTACTAGGTATTTCTAATTAATTGTTTCTGAAAAGCATACAAATATTTTAGTAGTTCATGGACATGTGTTTCAAAGTACCTTAAAACAGTGACTTTACATGTGTTAGGCCTAATAATTAAATAATAAACTTAAGATATTTAAATTAGTAAACATTTTTTTAATGTAACATTGTGTTCTTTTATTAACTCATGGTATATAATACCTCTTATAATTTTGATGTACAATACCTAACAATAAATTGTAGTAATTTTGTTTACTGGTTTTTTTTCATACTATATGTGCTTTTGCTGTTTTTTCTAATGTGAATGTAGAGTGCATGAGATATTTTGCACTGATATGAACAAAGTGTTGGCTTATTTGCTGCAGTAGAACTCAAAATTGTGGCAACGAAAACGTGGTTTAATAATGTGTATGTATGGTTTCTTTTGTCTGCTGTACTTCCCGCAGGGTTCATCGATACGCCACAGCCGTCGTACGGTGGGCAAACAGTAACGTTGATGTTCAGTAGGGCCGTTAGGTGGCCATTGTGTTGGTGTGTAGCATGCATGTTGCACTCAAGATGTAGTTATTAGGATCTAGCCATCACAGATAATCAATTACAAGTAGGACTACAATGATTATATACTAAGGAGTGAGGGTATTTGTTCAAAAAGTTTCATAAAACATCATCAGACCATTTCCACCATATTTTTACAATACAAACTGAACAATTTTGTTGAAACAAAATCGAATCTCAGAGTTTGCACCTACACTCATAGAGAGAAATGTTATTGGCGTTAGTAAAATAAAAAAGGGCAATGTAAAAACTCTGTTAAAAAAATCGAACTATTGTTAGCATATCTCATTGATCCATGGAATAATTTTGTAGTCCTTTACGAACCCAAATACCATAAAAATTATACTGTCTTTGACTTCCAACTGTCATCACGTAGATCATATACCGGAAAAAACTATTTTTAAGTAACTTGCGAGGATTAACTCCTTTCTGAATAAACATATCATTCATTAGCGTTCGTGTAGGTTTAGGGGATGAGAAGGAACTTGCTTCTTTGTTCTCTGAAGCTGTAGGACTCTCTTCTAATTCATTAAGGGACCGGGGTTGAAGCAACAACAAAGGCAATTTGAGTTCGATTTCGAGGTTGGCCTGGATTTTTGCAAGTGGGTACTGTGCCGAACAATGGTGTTGGTCTGTGGGTTTTCTTGGGTATCTGCTGTTCCGACGCTGTCCATACTCACGTCACACTTCACTAGCGCTGAAAACCTTGCTGTTAAGCGCTGACCAAAATATCTTCACACTTTTCAAGCTCTAAAAGATGTCCTAATACAGTACCTTTTCATGCAGTCTCCCAAGACAAATCCGAAAATATTTTTTCAGTAATCCAGATCATTTTTGTGCATAGTATTTGACAGGTATGGCAATGAAATGTAAACCTTTAAATGTACTGGCTTTTCCTGTAACTACAGGAAATCTATACTTACCACTTGCATTTCATATAATTACACTGGCATGAAAAATTAGCACACATTTTTCTGTCTTCACTGCACTTTAAAATCTGCCCTTTTACTAAATTTAACTTCTCTGTTTCTTTAGTAAATTCTACTTTGTACTCGATTCCATAATCTTCAGTGCTTAGTTTTTCTTCAGGAATATCCAACTGGTGAAAATGAATTTAGGACAGTACTTAAAACTTGTGCTTACTTTTTAAGTCGACTCAGTGATAATCTTGCTAATTTAATATGCTGCAGCTAGGATATGGAATCAGAATTCATTGTCATTGTACCTGAGCAAGCTATTACAATACATCTATGTCTGGACCGATTCAATTTGGCTGGCTTCATAGTTAACTACACTATCACAAGATCCATTCTTAGAAAAACGCCTTTCATCTTATCTTCATGTTGTCTGATGCCATTTATAAATCCCAATTTTCGAAATGTTTCAACACTGTAAATTTTATTACCTTTTTCTTGACTTCAAAGATGTGCTATGAATAAGTATTTTGTCTTTCTATACGCATTCATTTAATTTGAAATCTTACATAAATGAAGAATTACTTTAAACAAAGAGATTAAATGAATTTTCAATTGTAAGTATAATGTCATATCTTCTATGTCAGTATTGAATTAATTATTTCCCCTCTTAAGCGAAGGGTAGGGGAGAGCTATTGGTTAAAAGAGTGACATATTTGAAATACTCATGCATGTATGATACAGTAATCATCTACTAGAATATTTTAAATAACACGTATCATGTATGACAATCACCAAGTAAAAATGATTCCCTTACAACTTGCAGAATTTTTATGTAGTATACAACAAAAAGCTGCTTTATCACATTAAAAATTATATACAGTATAAATTCCTTTCAAATTGAAAATTTTAATGTAAAATCTTTGTTGGATGGTCAGATAAACATAATGTTTAAAACATAACTACTATAGAACTTATTGTTTGTGGGACACCCAAGGTATGATATTGGCAATTAAATTTCCAAAAATTATTGGGTGATTGCTGTGGTGGCTTGACTCTTTTGACTACATCTTCAGCATGGCCATCATAGAGCAGACTGGGACGAAGCTCTTCTTGTGTGGCTGCTATCGACACTAGTGTGATGTTTTTTCATGTTGCAGATAAAATATGTTGTGTCAAGAATTGGCCTAGCACGTACGGTAATAACTTAGTTTTAGAGGTTGAAACTAGTCTTAGATTTTAAAAAATATTACCTCCACAGCTGTCACTTGTGATTCATACACATACTATTATAAACATTCTGTGCAGTTCAGGTGTAATAAGTGGGTAACTAAACATCTATGTGACTGTTACTTATACCAAATTTAGTAATTTAAAATGTGTGAATATTTATTATCTATTTGTAAAATTTTGCCTGTTTCCTTGCAAATGAACAAATTTGAGATGAGTTTATACATCACTTTCTGTATCACAACTACCAGACAGATTTTATTCAAGTATATTGGATCTATACATGCTTTGTGGAGGTGACAGATTTAGATTTTGTAGAAAGTAAGCTAAGTTTTCGTCACAAAATAGTTTTGTCTTAATGTCAGGCTATGTCATTACTGGTGTCTGTAGATTGTACTTTTCTGGTGTGGCTGTACTAGTGATGGACATACCTACTGAGCAAAAAATGCACCACTGATATACATGGTAAGGACGTAGCATATCATAGATGGAAGTTAAAATTACTTTTCCCATTCTTTTAGTCAGTTGGGCCAACTCATGTCTAGCACAGGAAGAGGTTAACAAAGTGTAATTTTCAGTAACAAAAACAATAACAAAGTACTACATTATCCACATAATGTATAGTGCTTACAGTAAGTAACATTTTCTCTTTCTATACTCCTTACAGTTTTCCAGTTCACATGTTATTTTGTCTATAATAACACAGTGCAATGCGCAATGCTAGATGAGGTCCTATGTATTGTAACCATTATTGACAGTCAAAATAGAGGCATTAACTGACATTTTACGAATGTTTACAAAAGAAATAAAAAGCTGGAAAGATTATATTTAAGTGACTCTTCTGTAATTATTTAACTGTGAAATCTCTGGTCATTTCAAAGCTGTCTGGTTTGAAATCTTTGTTGTTTACATCTGTACAGTTAATTTATTTATCAAGAGTTACGTTGGGAATTTATTTACTATTATATTGAACATCCATATTTATTTTCCATAAATATCATGCATATACAGTAAGTCCTCAACTTACATTGTACCGCTTTACATAATTTCGGATTAATGTCGCTACTATTTGAGTACCGTACCCATTTTTCAACTTAAGTAGCTACTGATTATAATAACATCTTTAATCCATTCTTGCGAGATCTCGTTAGTCTTAGTCCATTCATGCTCGCCAGAGTTAATATTCTTATGTTCCAAAAAGGTTTGGCTTTATGGGCTAGGCTGGTCTGACTCAGTTTAAGTAATTTCAATTTGTGTCGTCCTTTCCAGGAATGTAATACTGATGTGAATTGACGGCTTACTGTACCATATTTGTAATAATTATGAAACAATGCAATTTCTTAACATTTTGTAAGTAGTTTATAATATTTTTAACGCCTTTGTAATTCTCATACTCATCCCACTGACATTCTGGAAAAAGTCTACCTTTTCAATCTACTGTCTCCTTTATTTCTTGTGTAAAGACATACTTTTCTTTTATTTTTATTGACCCTCCTGACTCCTAGTACTTTTGTTTAGTCTTATCCTAGAATATTATCTTTTATTCTGTTCTATAATGTTTCTGTGTCAGCTGCATTTTTTCACCTCCATAATTAAATTCTTTTAGGATGTTCATAAAGCCAAGAGACACATGCCAATATCCAATATACAAGCACACAGTCAGCCCAGGGGACGGGCCACTACTCGTGGTGCCAAAACGAACCAGATTTCCACACGAAAGGAAGGATTAGTGTGATGTGTCTGATAAGATAAAGAACTAGAGGATCTATTAAAAAATCACTTCTATGACTGTGTAGGCAGTAAATTGGTCACCTCCAACTTGAATTCAACTGCACACTTCAAATGTAAGCATTGAAGTCACGTAGGTTAACGTACACATGCTGTAAATTAATTAAGAAGGCAAAATACACTATCATTTGATGTCATGGTCTCTAATGAGAGGCTCTTCTGTTAAGTTATACGACTGCAGAAAAATAAAATAAAGTGGATAGCGGAGCTTGCCAACCGAGTGGCTTGGGGTGAAAAAATTTCATAGGCTGGCACTAATGCTAAAGAAAAAATGAAATAAATACTGATTAATATTGATACACAGCTTTAGTTTTACAATACAATTTGTTGATGGCAGTTCACATTAACATCATTATTAATGATAGTGTAATAAACAAGAGAAAATCTCCCTTGTTTCATCGTGGTTTAGCTTGTATATTCACTTAATGGACACCTGTACAATTTTAATAATATTTATGATACACCTTTGTTGTAGCGCACATGTATCATACACACACAAAAATATCTAACATGTTTATTCCTGAATTTTCATCCTTACAACATTTTCTAAGAAAAAATTTCAATTCCAGTAATTGTTTTGTATATATTATTACAAGTACTACTATGTACATACCACTGCAATGATGTATTGTAAAACCTATCACAACGTTTTATCCATTTATATTTTCCTTGTGCAACTTTTTTGTAAGTTTTGTGTGTGAAAAAGAATCAAAGTCTGTTATTGCTGTAGAGAGATACAAATCTTTCCCAGCTACAAGTAAATATACACACAATAACGTCATCATTTTGATTTTCAATTGTAACATTAAATTCTCGTAAATTCTCATATCAAATTCCTGTTCTAAATTTTTAAAAATCTGATCCAGGTGTTTTTTGGAAATGGCAAAGGATTCACTCATACTTATGAACATTCTTTCCAATATAGGTTGTTAGAGATAAAGTGAGCACTACAGATTTAACCTTTGAAAAAATCACTAGCCATTACTGCATATAATTAAACATTAATAACAGTAGTAGCTCTACTACTTCTATGGTTGGCAGCGTATTGCAGTACATAGTTCCGTGTATTTTCCTATTTGAATGCAACAATACTGAAATAAAATAAACTAAATTTGACACATTTATGTTTTATAGAATTAACACACATTTTTATCAAACTGTATAGGTTCCTACCGACTACACAACGTGCAAGCATTTAGTGACATGTCCAGAGAGGTTAGACATATTTCCCGTCGTTAGCCGTTACGTGCTGAATTGATATAAATTGACTGAAAATAGAAATTTAGCAGAGGTTTTTTTTTTTTTTTTAGTACTTACCATATCCTGAATCGCCTATACATATTTAATAGTCAATTTCATTTTCTGGTTTTACTCCTCTCACTTCCTCTTCCTGTGGATGTAACAGCTTTATATTATTTCAGTTGTCTCTTAGTTTTATTCTAAAATATAAAATGGGGAAAGCATGTAAAATCTATTACAAGACCATTTATACTTAGTTGGCAGAAGGCTAAAGCTTATACAGTTATACGGAATGTGAAGGACTAAGCTTCTAGATGTATGCAATAATTGTACTGTACCTGTTGTTCTTTGCACCAAGTACTGATTTTCCACTCACTGGTATAATTAATAAAGCAATAAAATATTATGAAGCTTTTATTAAAAATATTTGTTAACGAAAGTGTTGATGATTCTCGAGAAAAATCTCACTTTTTCTCGCTTCCTACACCATTAGTTATTAACTCGATGTTCCTAGTGATAATCATTCCTACCAGGAACGTAATTGCTTCTCCAACACTCCAGATGCAACAGAAAGATTTTTGCACACCAGTATAGCGAGGTTAGATGTGCATGTAATCACAAAAAGTATCTTGCACGCACCACCATTGTCATATTGTTCAAACTTGTATGGGATGGCAGATGTTATAACTTTATTACAGATTAACAACAGTGTTGTACGTATATTTAATTTTCTCCCCAGCTAGAAAAAAAAAATGGTATTTATGAAAATTTGTCTTAACAGAAAAACTATATTTCCTTTTACATGTGAAAATACAATATTAATTGCACTGTATAATCTGGCATTTTAGTACATATCAATTTCTTTCACATGAAGGCAGGATCATCAATTTCCTTTCGATTTTTGTCCCTGAATTCTTTCAATGGGATTCCAGAAGACATCTGTGACCAAGAGAGCACCTGCAATGTCCGATAAGGACGTTCCTCATAACATGAGCAAGAAGGATGTGATTCGAGCATCCGATTTCAACTTCCTGATGGTGCTTGGCAAAGGAAGCTTTGGGAAAGTAAGTAATAATACACTGTAGGGCGGTAGTTTATGGTTGGTGAAGGCATGTGTGCTTAGTACAGTGAAACCTATTTCAACATAAACCTCAAAGAATCTTAATTTTTACAGTTTATAACAATGTTTGTATTAACAGGTGTTTGCAAAAAAAAAAAAAATTAAAAAAATTTTACACAAATTTTTATCACCATCCTTTTTACCGGTGGATTTGATGTTACGTTGTTTTACATATAAAGAAAATTTTTGTTGATCATTACAATTTATGTTTACTTTCCTGTCTCATGCCAAGGGGGAAATAATACTTTTTATTGATGAGAACTTTGTATTTATAAGGTCTATGTCAATGAGGTTACGCTACACAGAAGTTTTAGGAATGTGAGAGGTGTTAACATGGAATGTGCAAAACATCTGATAGACAGTGGTAATGCGGACTGAGCAAATAACTGATGACTGAGTGGGTGAATGGATGTTTGGTTGGTTCGAGACTTGTGGGCTGGGGTAATGTAGTGGGTAGATAAAGTGAGCAAGGAGTGTGGGTAAGTGTGAGATTGTAAAGTATTAATTATTGAATGTTAAATATCACATGCGTTTTTCTTGGGTAATACGATACAAATGGTGAATGTGGGAGGAAAAATAGTTAACTCAGATTCCTTTGGAAAATGTCTTATTTCATGTTGTGTGTTTTATTGAAATCATTGTTACAAACAATAATTAACTTATAATGATATTAATGAATTTTAAAACTAACTACAGTACAGTAAAAATATCTTAATAAGTTTCCCTTTGAAGAAGTTTCCTGCTTAATACGTTAAACAATTATGCATATTGTCCTTATGGACATGTATAATCTAACTTTTTAAAGAAGTTTTTCTGATTAAGAAGAATTTTTTTTTCTGTGCCATCACAAATGTTTTAACAGGGTTTTACTGTGTACCTTCTAAATTAGGTTTTCTCCTCAAGTCTCCAACTTTATAAACTTACCCAGAGAAAAAAAAAACATATTTGAAAGTTCAAGTCACTTGAGGCTGAGTAGTTTGTATTTTTTTTTTGTGGCAAGTAGTAAAAGAAATAGATGAAATCAAGCACAATATACACAGAACATTAACTACCCATTTTACAAGGTAAACACAGCCATTAGCAGATACCTGAAAGTAGTTGTGATGTAATTTTGCATTACACAACTGGAAAATATTGCTACTTTGTAAGGATTTCAAAAAGTGATTACAAACTGTAGTTATACATAAGTCAACAATTAAAAGTACTGTGTGTAGTGGCACCTAATTTAATTATAGCCTATAGTCATCAGAAAAAAAACCTACTACCCCAAACCAACTCCAAATTCATATTTAGTTTACATACATGGTAATATAATGTTCACAATTGTATTTCATTTTCATGACGTTTCAGACAGGTTGCAATGTTTTACAAAAGAATACAGTTTCTTGAACATACTGGACCTTAAGCTGGATTTTATGAATATAGTTATACAAATTTAAAGCTGATAACTAAAATTGTGTTGCAGGTGATGCTGGCTGAGAGGAAAGGGACGGATGAACTTTATGCCATAAAAATCCTGAAGAAGGACATAATAATCCAGGATGATGATGTGGAGTGTACAATGGTCGAGAAGCGAGTCCTTGCACTTTCCAACAAGCCACCTTTCCTTGTTCAGCTGCACTCTTGCTTTCAGACTATGGTGAGTCTGACTGCAGCTGAAGCTTTTCCCTGATTTGATATACAGTATCTGAATATTATGCTACCAATTTTTCATGCTTAAAAAGTTTTTAACATTTAAGACTCAAAATTTGCTAAGTGATTACAGTATTTATAAGAAGTTCACCTTTGCTTTGAATATCTTTGCCCTCCATTCACATAACATTTGAAAAAGTCGTAGGTAAGTATATACAGAGAGGAACATATCTCATGCAACTTAGTAAGGGGATTATTTAGGTAAACTCAAGCAGGAAACATACTGGACACTTTTTTTTTTTTTCTAAATCGAATGGAATGAGAAATATGAGCTGTTACTTGAAAATCGAGACTTTAAAACGATAAATTACGAAATGTTGTTCATTATGTTATTGTAATTAATCACAATGAAGGTAACACGGGTGGCCAGTCTCTTATTGCAGATTCGTAGTTTCATGCTGGTTTACTGAGCACATTAATGTAATAAACACACATTGTCTTCTTGCTGCAATTTTTCAAAACCAACAGTTTTCATGTAAAATGCACACATAACATCTACAGCAGCAATACTGTACCACCATGGTGTCAATTACATTTTATTTTTAATGTTTCATACAAAATCTCATCAAATAATTTGTCATTCAAGTTCTTCCAGAGGAGTTATTTCTCCCCTCTAATAACCTATCATGTTCACTCTTATTTACAACAGTTTGCCAGTACTGTACTCTGACCAATCTTAGGGCAAAGCAGAAATCTTCCTCACCCATGGTTTATACCATCAATTACCTAATTATTTCAATATGCTTGAGCAGTAGGTACATTTTGATATTCTGTCGAGTTTCATCCAATCAACCGTTATATAATTAAAAATGTTATTTATAATTTTTATTTCTAATTGAGTAGGTATTGTTGAAGCTTGTAAAATTGTTGTGTCATATAGAATTGCTGTATTGGTGTGAATTTTTAATATTTTTTTACATGTTATGCATTTATTATTTTTTTCCAGTATATACTTCAATAAACTAACTAAAAAATATATTTGTTTCTATATTACCAATATGATAAGAACTATTTCACATGCCTCTTAGGATTTTTATATTGTGCCACAAGACTATTTGACTTTTTGTAGGACCGGTTATACTTCGTAATGGAATATGTGAACGGTGGTGATCTGATGTTCCAAATACAGCAGTGTGGGAAGTTCAAGGAACCTGTAGCAGTGTGAGTTATACGTTTTCGTTATTTATTATTATTTTAATAACTGCTTGTCGAGATGCCTTGTGAGATTGAAAAACTCTTGAAATATCATATTGTAAAACCAAGTTTACACATCTGTTATACAGTATAGGCAAGAAGAATCTACAACCTTTCGCAGTTCTCTAACTGTACTTCCTTTGAAGGATTGTTTTTATGATTTCTCAAAACTTACATTTGTCTTTATTAAATGCCTCTTGCTATAAAATTAAATATTAACTGATTAAATAGACAAATTTTGTCCTTTTGTTTGTAAGGAAAAAAGAAAACATAACATTAGAGTAGGTAGAATTTGTGCCATTCCAGACAGACTTTTCAATCATGTTTTTGAATACAAGTAAAGTAGGCATAGACAGTTGTGCAAAACTGAATTTTAAACTGGTCTTGCCTTGCTGGAATGCATAATGGAACACACTCATTTGGCATAGTTACAGTAATGCTAAAAATTCAATTAAATATTTCACTGTAGTTGTAAGATACCAGAGTCATAAAAATTATTATGCTTTTACATTAGGTCATTTACGTACGTCTTTAACTTTTCTCAGGGAATACAAAATTAATTAATGTTTATCGTTTATTTTTTTGTCAATACAAGTGTTTTAAACATGTATACTGTACGTGTCACTGTATTTAATCTGGCTCAAAAGTGATTCTGAACGCTGTTGATTATACTGCTGAGCATCAGGTATGTACAAATTATCATGTTTCAGACAGTTAGGCAAGAACTGATCATGCTCCTGCATCAATCAGTTCTATATATTGTTTGTGTAGTGATGTCTAATAGTCGTATGCAACTGTATGTGGAGAGGCAGTCTTCCCAGGTAGCAAAACAGCAAGTGTGTTAAGTTTTAGACTATATGTGACAAACTGCACTTACAGTTTAGCTTTTGGCGTGATCTTTGATCTTTATTCATATGTTACCTGGCCATTGTTCAGCTGCAGTAGTGCCTTCATGTTTCCACTTAAATATCAGTTTTCTGACGATCCGCTTCGAAACACAACAATCAAGAAAATTATTCTAGTGGGCAGCTTATTAAAGTGGCTGTTCAGAAAAAAGAACCTACAGCTATTAACATTAGGGCTTGTTATCTCTGGCATTTTTTAACATTACTTTTAATGTTTTAACTTTTTCTTAGGAGCTACACAGCAAATAAATTATGATTAGATTGTTGGTAAGAAATAAGTGAAATGTGTTTTCAAAGAATCCCTGATATCTAATTAACATGGAAAGCTATCATAATTTTTTTAAACTTTAAAACACTGCCTTAACAAATTCATATTAGCAAATATTTCAATTTTGCTAAATTCGAAAATTAAGTGGGTGAAAAGCCATAAAATGTGTTTTTCGTCAATCCTTGATGCCTCTTACTCCAGTTAAGATATCTAGGTGATTTTCTTTTCTTCAGAATGATGCTTATGTAATTATCTAAATAGTATTTTCAGGATTTTTTTTAAATTCCAACTCATATGCTGTTAAAAAAAATTAAAATATGTTTCAAATTAATTATCTCTATCTCCTAAACCAGTTGAAATATTGCGATGATTTTTTTTTTTTAAATGAAGCTTACATAAATATATAAAAAATAATTTCAGGATTTTTCAAAATTCGACAGTGAAAGCCATTAAAAAAATTATTATTTTCTAATTAATCATCTGTTTCCATTCAGATAATGAGATGATTTTTTGATTAGAATGAAGCTTATGTAAATATCTACAAATCAAATTCAGGATTTCATGAAATGAAGACAATTAAGGGTGTGAAAAGCAGTATAATGTTACACAACTCCTGGAATGTCAGCACGACTATGGAGAAACAATTCAAAAGTTGGTACTTTTTGCCATCCTATTCATAAATCAACTTCTTTGGTCTTGGACCTGTACACACATAAGAATTCTCACGACCTACCTTAAAGCATTCATTTGGAATGATGTAAGTCTGCGTTGTGAAAGGTTTCGGGGTCGTATCCCCCGTAAGACTTAGCGACAGGCGTTATTGTGCTATCGTATACGCACATATTAATGGCAGCTGGAAGATTGCGACGGGATAGTCGACTTATTTGGACTGCTCTGAACAATTAAGGTCTTGAGAGCCGGTAAAGGGTGACTTGGGTTGGATAAGGAGCAGTACCTGGAGTGAAGGGCGGGGGAAACCGGAGATCCCACAGTGTCATCATCCAGGCACAGTTCCCACTTGAAAAAATCCGGTTGAACCAGCCAGGAATCAAACCCCAAAAAAGAGTCTCTGATTACAGGTACCCAACATTACTTAAATTTGCCTTGGTGTGTTTGAAGAAACTGATTTTGGCATAAAAATCTTTGTTTGAAACAGATTAAGGCATATATGAGAGAAAGAAAATACAGCCACTAACCAATATTTTAAACAGAGTTGCTGTTTACAGTAAATTATTCCACATGGGCAAAACTGCAGCCAGGCAGCTAATTTATACACAAATAAAACATTTGAATAGAAAATTAATGTATAATAAATGGATTTAGGGAATTAAGTTATCACCAAATCCCTTATTTTCACTCAATTCTGTTTGTAACTTTATTAAAAAAAATATCAGTTAATGTGGCTCATAAACTAGTTCAACTATCTCTGACCATTTATTGATTACGGTACTTGTGTTTGTCACGTTTCATACACCCACTAGCATTTACGTATGACAGAGTAAATTGTGTACTAAAAATATGTTCCGCCTGATTTCAGTCATAATTCACCTTTTGTGTGGCATACATAATGTTTTTGTAGGTTTTATGCATCAGAGATTGCCATTGGCTTATTCTTTCTCCACTCACGAGGGATCGTATACAGAGACTTGAAACTTGACAACGTTCTGCTCGACCAAGATGGCCACATAAAGATTGCTGATTTCGGGATGTGCAAGGAGGGCATAACCGGAGACAAGACGACCAAGACATTCTGTGGCACACCGGACTACATAGCTCCCGAGGTGAGGTGCAGGAGTAATGGAGTTACATTAATAGCTACATATTTTAAGATTCTGACAATCTAACTGGGGTCACTACACTGATTTTGCTGACTGCTTCCGTAAAGGTTGTGTTAAGTGTGGCTAGTTCTAGGTTCAAATGAGGCTTTGAAAAGGTACTGGGCAAAATAAGTGTACCTGGTCATGTGGTTTGCTTGCTTGATTGACTCGAAATGAGAGTGTTATGAGCAGTAACAATTAACCAACATTAAAAAAATTGCTTGACTTATATAAATTAGAGTCTGTAATTTTCCCCAATTGTAAATATTAATATAAAAATCCTTTTTTAGATATAAAAGTAAATATAAGTACATACAATTTTATATCTAACAACGGATTTTTACAGTAATATTTACAATTTGGTAATATTCAGACTGTGTACATTTGCTCTGATTTTGACATTTTCTTTCTGAGAAAAAATTTATGTAAACAAGATTGCAGAAACTCTGTTTTTCAGGAAGTCAGGATGGTTTAAGAGTTAAAGGTCAACACCATTGAGCTGCCGGGCATGTTTCTGATAAGAAATATGTCAAAATTAAGCCAACGTATATTGTATAGACTATGCAATTAGTTCAGCTATGACATGGATTCCCAACTAAATACTGTATAACATTTTTTGACTCAATGATATTACATGAATAATGTGCAAGCTCTGCAAACAAAGCAAGATATCGTATTTGATAAGATGTAGTTATGCAAGACTAGTAAAACTTCTGTTGAAATATTTGTACAACACATAATTAGAGATGATGGTTTATCGCGGGAAAACTTGACTGTTTGTTGGATTTCAACACACGTTCAGCTTATCAGAAGATTACTGGCTTTCTCTTGCACATGGAACTGTTACCCTATTTGACTGAGCCAATAAGAATCCAGGTATTGTAATATTTGTGGCGTGTTATTGGTCGGCAGACAGCTACGTAATGTCAGAAGTGTATCACCAAATCATATACGTTGCAAGATACTACAGCGTTTTCAAGGGTATGTTGGCACAAAACATTTTCGTGATATACCATCATCTCTACACATAATTCTAACCAAAACAGAAACTTTGGTTATGTACTGTAGAACAAAGATAATTTAAATATTTGTTTATTTGCTTGATTCAAACAATTTGTGCCTCTTGTAATGTTGAAGTACGTGTCGTCGTGCTGAGTTGTATTTGTTCTGCCAAAGCACTATATTCACGATTCAGTCAAAGAATTACAGAAACAAAGAAAAGACAAGATAATTTACTTGCTTGGTCAAAACCGTTAATGACAACATTGTTTTTGAGAAGATTTATTTTTGCAGTGTTTATAAATATTCCACCAGCACAATTTTATTCTAATAATGAAAATAATACATAACAAAAACATAAACATTAATTTTTTATAATTTATTTTATAACTGAAACACAAATATTAATTTTTTTCTAGTTTGTTTCATGGTTTAGAAAATTTATAACTTGGTAGAACACTTTGTAGAAGTATTTTGGGGTGCCTTGGAAAATCAAACCACATGATTTCAGTGGTACATACATATTTCATGAGAAACATTTACTGTAATTAACTTCCAAATTTATAGGTAAAACAACTATCTAATAAACTACCGTATTTTTAAAGATTTGTAGAATTTTTATGTTAGTGGCATTCAGTACTATGGAAGATGGTATAAAATTAAGAAAAATCTATGAAAACAGGTATTCTCTAGAATTTCATGTAGTTAAAAAAGGTGAAACTCATTCCAAAATTTGCATAATAGCACTCAGAAAAGTATCTGTATTGAGTGTATTTAAACTGTAATTTATGAAATAATGCTGCTATTTACAGAATAATCTTATCAAATAAATTTTGTTCTGATTTTGAGAGTGAACGTGGCACTTTAAAGTATGACAAATATATGCACAACAGTCTGCACATGGTGAATAATCGCAAGCAACTAATGCCTGGCGATCAACATGTTTGGTTGTGTGCGATTGGTTTCCTCTCTGGTATAGCGGTTGTTGCCTCGGTGGACGAGACAACTCGAGAAAGCATTACTTTTAATGGATTAGTCGGCTCACGATCAGTCGTGCGATTGGTTGCTTGGTCGTAAGCAACTGATCGCTTAGTTTTGGTTTCCTCGGTGGACGAAGGGCCTTAGTGATACAGGTACACAGACTGTTACCTAGCGTATTTTCAAAGTGTTTTACAAATTGTGCTTAATTAGCTGGGCAACTTGACTGCTTCGCCACTCTTTCCCACAGGAAAAGAAACAGTGTGTAATGCAGAGAAACTCAATTATGTTTCAAGTTTTAGCACTAGCATGGGTCAAGTTTAGCCTAAAAACAAGCATGCTGTTAACCGCCAGTAGCCTAATTCATATTATTGATAGTTAGCAGTTGTCCTTGAAATTAATTACAAAATCTGCTGCTCAGTGTGAATTAGATCACTTTAATTGAAGTCATAATAACACAATAACATGAAAGAGAAAAGAGAATAAGGCCACAGTGACAGTCTGGTCTGGAAAACCATAGAGAGGTTCCATATCCAATTCATACAAGGGCAAAGGTTCAGAACGCGAGTCCAGAGACTCTCCGACAGTAAATACGGAGCTTGAGGGAAGGAAGGGATCCTGGAGTCTTTCCCTGATATAATTATTGTAGCTTATACCTAACTGAAAATAGAAGGGACTTGACATACACATGATGATAGAAGCTTCCTTTCTTGGCATTCACCTGATGGCCAAGGCCAAGTACTGAGTCCAGTGAGGCATCCCTGGGCCATTTAATCAACGGGAATGTACAACAAGCACTCCCACATCCCCCACACACTCCCAGCATGATTGCATGCAAAGTAACTACATTCAGCACCGAACAATTTTTTTGTCTATACAGTAAATCTAAATAAGATTTACTTATGTTAAGTTCTGTTATGTAGTTAGCTTATATTACCGTCTAGCTATAAATGAATTTACATAATTTAAACTATAAAAAATTGCAGCATATATTTCTACTCTGCTTGGCAGATCATCCTGTACCAACCATATGGAAAGTCTGTTGACTGGTGGGCATACGGAGTGCTGTTGTACGAGATGCTGGTTGGTCAGCCACCTTTTGATGGTGAAGATGAAGAAGAACTGTTTGCAGCAATCACCGACCACAACGTATCCTATCCAAAGAGTCTGTCCAAGGAAGCAAAAGAGTGTTGTAAAGGGGTAAGTTTTACTAGTACAGTTACAATAATATTTAAATGGAAATGAACGAGTACTGAATACACAAATTGTACTTGCAGGTGAGTATAAAAAACACAGATGACACATTTTCAGCGCTATTGCAACATTTCATTGGCCAAGCCAGCTTCTTTGGGTGTTGAAGAAAGGTGCACTGCAATTGGATTGTAAGCGATGGCACGTAACTACATACTAGTACATCTAGTGGCCGAGGGGAAATCTAGGGTGTGAATGAAAGTTTGAAAACATGGCAAAATAGTTTTGTTGTATGTTGAGGCCAAGTGATTGTCTATATTTGGTGATAAACTTATATAAGTACTAGCTCCCAGCACCTCAGTTCAGCACTTTTGTCTGAGAGTGGTAAGGTTTTCACAACTCAGGTTATCATAATAGGAGTCCAATGTTAGTTTGTGGGAGGTGGCATGTGCAGCAACTGGTTTCTACTGTGGGTTTATGTTGAAACCGGATATGGCTCATTTGGTTATCTGCCCTGTGGCCACTTATCCTCTTCCTGAGTTTATGATTAAGCCAATGTATTCTGCACTACAGTGGATGCATAATAGCTGGTAAATGAAGCATTGAATTGGGTATACTGCACATGGTTGGTGAGTTGGCTATGGAAGTAGTGGAAGGTTATGTATTGCACAAGTGCTGCAGTACGTTTGTTCGGGCGACCTGAGATTTCTGCCACCGAGAGCAGGTTGAGGAAAGTAAGGAGCAGGATAATGGCAGGAAAGAGCAGAAATGGCACTGCCATTTTCTTGCTCCAGTCGAACGCCAAAATATATGAAGTGTGTTGTTTGTCAGTCAGCTGATCGTTATTTTGAGAAGAAATTTTCTTGAGTATGGTATTTTTAGGCGCTGGAAAATTTCTTCTGCAAAATGTTTTCAACGAATATTAATCGACTGATGATTAAATAAGTACCTAAATTAATGAATAAACATTTAATTTTCTTCAGAATCAAGTTGCTACCTACTAAATTTATTAATTTGGGTGTATGTGGATGTTATGCCCATATATCATGACGCATTACAAAAAAATTCACTTCCTATCTACTGCGGAATTAGTTTTGAATGTCGAGTCTCTTAAAAAACGTGTTGTTGAAGAGTATCACTATCATGTACACTTCAGTTTCCTAATAAAAAAATCACTCTGTTTAGTAGCATCAAGAAAAATGTGCATCAGTATATTCTAGTGATTTGATTTTACAAAGACTTACCGGCCGACAGATTAACTGAACTTGTACCTACATTCCCGAGGTTTTGGATAATCATAGTCTAGTGCGTAAAATCTATTTGGCGTTAACACAACTTTTACCAAAAGAGCAAAATTACAGAAATCATACCGAATTTTTATGTCTTACAGTCTACAATAAATACATACTATATTATCATCATCATCATCATCATCATCATCATCATCATTTACTACAGTGTTTCCCACATTTTTCATAGGATAACCAAACATATTTCGAAAATACCGTTGAACCAAACTACAGTCTTCAAACACACTTATAAACAAATATTCCAATTTCGCACCCTTTTACTGCCCTTGATCTCACTGTGATTTGTGCTCTTCATCAACAGCAAAGGCAGAAAGGGCTTGCTCTGTCTGCGATAAATCGCAGTGCACTCGACGCCCGAACAGCCTATTAAAAAAACACTTTCGCTAGACGAATGCTCAAATTGAAAAGTCGCAGGAAAATTGCAGAAGTGGTAGAGATCTCGGAGCACCCGAACAAACCTAGTAAGGGATATTGCATGTATGAGACCCCTGGATGTGTTGACCATGCTAAAGGCAAGGTCTGGGTATTAGTACGGGGTGCACCTGTTTGTTGAGTTTTGTTAGGCATTTTAAATCCTTTCTAGGGATTTATGGTTTTGACAACTATAGAAGAATCACTTACCAATTTCCTCAACAACCTGAACACCCACAGTGTTCTGAAATTCACCTGGGACTATTCTTAGCAGCAGGCCATATTTCTGTGTGTAGAACTTACCTTACAAAATGGCAAAATCGAAAAAGCAGTTCACACCAAACCTACTAGGCCTAACCATCTTTAGTACCTTTACTTTGACAGTTACCGCCCCTTCTATTGTAATAAATCACTTCCATACAGTCTAGCAACCAGAGGCAAATGCATATGCTTCAGAGAAAATTACCTGAACACAGTGTGTGATCAAATATCAGATATTTACTGGCCGAGGGTACCTAAAACCATTTGCTGACAGGCATATCCAGCTAGTAATTTCTAACACCAAATTTAAAATCAGAGACAGTAACTCTGACATCCCTCTGGTAGTTCCTTACCATAAAGACATCAAAAAACAAGAACTATCCTCTACTATGGCCACAAAACACTTGCTCCCTCATCACTAACACACAATCAGTTCTCCAAATCCCTTAGATTGCTTTTAAAACAGCTGTCTAACCTCCTCAATAAACTGTTGCACCTTAAACTACAACCCAGCCCTGCTCTCACAGTTAACACACCCAGAGGATCCAATCCTTGCAACAGCTCTTGCTGTAGCACTCGTACAATACATCAACGTTCCACTATTTTTCCATAGCTGACTCACCAGATGTAGATACCCGATTCAAGGCACTACTGCTGTGCAACATAGAACTTGATTTATCAGCTATGAGGCACCTCGCACAATTTAGAATATAGTATTGAATTAACCACAAACACACTCAAGAGTATGCATGGACACAGGACAGATACCAAAACAAGTTGTAGCCAGTTCCAACATAAACCCACAAGAAAAACCAGTTGCAGCATGTGCCACCAACCTCAATGTAACTTTTGACTCCTGTTATAATACCTGAATAGTGAAGGTGTAACCACGCTCACACAGTATGTAGTATAGGACTATGGTGATGGAACTTTTGCATCAGTACATCACAAAATCTATGCAATCACCAGGCCTCAATGTATGGTAAAACTACCTTGTCACATTTTCAAACTTCCCGCCACACCCTTATTCATCCCTTGGCCGTAGGTGTACTACTTACATGCTACAGCTTCCTGTGTGTCTACTGCAGTGTACCACCATTCATCACCCGAGGAAGTTGGCATGGCCAGTGAAACATCACAACAGTGCAACCATGTGAAAAAATATGTTGTCTATCTGTGTGTTTTATGGTTATACACCTGTAAGTACAATTCAGTGAGTACTTGGTCATTAGTATTTAAATGTTGTTGCAATTAGTAACCTAGCAGTCTTTCCCTGTTTTTCTCTTTGTTTCGTTCCTACAAGTTTCTTCTGTTATGCTGCTAGAAACGTCAGCTGGAAAATTATCATTTTCATTAACGTTTTCTGGAGGGACAGTTCTTTTCTGGACAAAGTAAAATTTTTTGGACCAAACAGACAAAATATTATGTGACATTTCACACTTATCTTTTATTCTATGTTTTAAAAATATGCCTGTCAAATTGTTACTAGTCATGTGTAGTTCTACTTGAGAATCCCAGTAGGGATGAGTCAATTTCACACCATCATGTAGAGTGCGCGCATATACACATGTGTGCTTGCCCACACACATGCACACATGTGTGCATGCATGTGCACCCACACTCTCACACACCTTCATGCATCCGTTCGGCATTCACTCATACCTTTACTGCTATTGTTACCACTCCAATTTTTTTTTTTTTTTTTTTTTTGACATTTTCTGTAGACACATTGTATTCAAATCTAAAATATGTAGACTGGAAAACGAAGATTTCTTTCGCAATCTATAGTTGAGCTGTTGGCCACGGGCACGTCAAGCTGAAGGCCACACCACGCATAAAAAAAAATGTATTAAAATCTTTGAATATATAGTTCATTATGCAAGTGAACGTGTTAGTCATTGACTGTTTATGATTAGTACAATAATTGAATAATTTCCTTCAGTTATGCCTTCATGTTACACCACCATTACACTATCACACATTGGTTGTCCCTCATCCTACTATGTATAAGTTACCACATTATAATGCCTTGTGAGAGGTTAAACACAAACCCTACTATTTATGACAAAACAAAGTACTTATTACCTACTAGCCTACATCACAACATCAGATTAAAATTGTTATACAAAAATATTTTACTAGTCAGACCCATTTTTATCTCACTGGCATAATAAAATTACATTTCCTAAATTGTTTTGAAAATTATACATTTTCCTATGTGAGTTGACACAGTTGTAATAATACAGAAGTTCTACAGTTCTTAACGAAGAATCCTACCAAGCGCTTAGGCTGTGGGACTAGAGGGGAGGAGGATGTGAGGGGCCATGCTTTCTACCGTCGTATCGACTGGGAGAAGATTGAGAACCGAGAGGTGCAACCACCTTTCAAGCCCAAGATTGTGAGTATACCTTTGTTTCATGTTTGTTGAAACTAAAATTTTCTTCCAATAAAAATACAATACTGATCTACTTATTACTCAAGTGTCAAAGCAAAATTTTATATAGTTTTTATTTATATTTAATAACTTTAAAATAGTGTGAAAAACTTGTCCGGATGAAATTTTTTATGAAAACATAATCACATTATCATTATCATATTACTTTGCTACTGAAAACAAAATTTAGTGATTTTGTTTCAGAAAGTAGACTGTTCCATTGTTCCGCAGAGTTAAATACATGACTACCAAATTAACAATCAGTTTTGAAATCTATAAATGTGAATTGTTTTTTACTTTAGTAATAAAATTTTAATTGTAAGGAAGCCACCCTAGTGACTTGGTAGCTCAAATACTGCAGTAAGTTTCATTGATATATAGATCACCATGGGGTATAGCCTCTAACTTCACTTCTGGTAAAAATTGTCACCTGTGACTGTCTTTCGTGAGCGACAGCAATACAGATAGTCACGAGAGACTGTCTTTATATTGATCGTATTCTCAAACACTTCTCTTCACCAGAATATCAATATACTTGGCAACACTGTAGAATGTGTTCGGAAAACCTTCATACATCTTACGAAGTTATATTTTCTCACATTTCGCAGCATGTTTTTAACTAATAATTACTTTAAGTTGTTTTTAATTATATAAATAATATTTGTTCCTCTTCATAATTCTGATTTTAAACGTTATAACATCATCGTCCTGTCTTTTGTGGAAAGGTAGTGGCTGCGCTTACAAGAGATAGCAGCACGCATGTTGTATTGAATTTGTTGTTTTTGTCGGCATTAAAAAATAATATAAACATACCTATAATTCCCTAAATGTGTTACATTATTGAAGGGAAAGTAAAATAATGTATTTCTGTCTTCTTTCAAGCAATATTTCGATCTGATTTGTTCTCTAACAAGCATGGCCGTAGAACACAACTTAAATATGTTGGCCATTTCATGAACTTTGTCTCGTAACAACACCTTACACCCTATCTTTATATAAAGAGTCACAAAAATTTTGAAAGATAATCACAGTGCCATTTTTAGTTACAGAATACGAATTCTCGTCGTAAAGATAGTTAACCACTGTCTTTGTATAATGATCAAATAAGCGACTAAAAAGTTACAGAATGGGCCCCAGGCTGCTAATCATGTTCAAGAGGTTTAATACTATATGCTAATTGTTACTAAAAAAACTCTTACCTCTAGTTATTTGGTTAAGGTAATTGTTGCAACCATGCACAGTGACGTATCAAGTTGTGAGAGCTTTCTATGTTTCTTCTTCACAAGTTGGTTAAAGAGATATGATAAACATGGACTAAAGTAAGCAGATTTAGGCTGAAACTGTTGTTTCAATGTATTGGGATACAAGTTTTAAATACCTTAGTAAAAAATGTTTTGTTTTTATAAGTTATGTGTTTCTCTTTGCAGTTTGTAATTGTGACAATGTAGAATTTATGCAAGAAACAAATCACTTATTTGTGTCTGTTCTCTCAATACCTATATTTGTCATTTGTACTGAACGATCAAAATAATAATTTTGCAGTCTAATGCAGGGCAACATGAATATAAACTTCATAAACAGATTGCACAAAATATCTGGGACAAATATCACCAATAGAAATAATGGTGATAATAATTAAGTTTCTATTTACAAAACCACAGAAGAAACTAGTCATATGCAATTTTTTTACTTATACCTCAACAGTAAATGATAAGATTTTAGTCACAATGCCTAAATAACCATGAACTGCAAACTCTTGAGAAATACATATTAATCAAGTGCACAATTACCCCTCATCCTAACATGGCATATAATACTGGAAGGAAACTTCCAACCTTACAACAACCTGGTCAAATTATTGACTTTATAACGCAACACACATGCATCATAGTAGCCATAATCGCACATACCAATTCAAATACTGCAAACAACAATAAACTCTCAAGAGAGCAAAATTATGACTTGCTAACTTAACTCGACTTTAAGCAACAAAATATAAACAGTAGAAATAATTAAAATCTACACTATCATAATACTAAATCTTGTCGCCACACAAAGAAGAACAATATTAATTAACATTATGCTGTGCCAACTCATGGTGTGAACAACTACAACATACTGTGCCACGATGCCAGTGAAGGTGACACTGCACTCCAATCACAGCCGAGAGTGATGACGTCAGTGGCCAGTGAACATCATTAGATGCGCCAAGTGCAAGTGAAGCCTGCAGGTGCCCGTATTCGTACCTGTCTGTGGGCCTCGTCCTCGTAATGGAATGAACCTGTATCCCAACTCGGTGTGCCGTTCAAGATTGTACAACTTATTTTCAGAACAATTTCATTGTTCACCATCCAGGCATCGCAGCAACACAGCAATAGTTAGAACTTATTTACAGAAACTTACGTACCAATTCCATGTAGCAATGATAAAAAGTAGCAGAGGTAGCAGAATGTGTTAGTGATTAAGAGGTTAAGAATAAAAAAATATTGTACAAACATTTTACAGCTTTACAAATTCAATTAATATGTTTCATTGGTTATTACCTACGTAACAGGAGTCGCACATTCAAGTGAAATACGTGCTGATAAACAGTCAGTATTTTCTACTTAATTATTCTGCGCCTGTAGGATTTTTTACAACCTACCCTTACAGCAGGTTACTATGGGGATGTTTGACCCCTCTGACCCACTAGTTCGGCCACCCATGAAGAGTAGGCATGACACAAGTGTCAAAATAACTTGAAGCGGAAGTAAAACAGGGCAGTGGTCAGCTGTGGTCTTTTGAGACCTAATCTCAGCAAATATAACAATGTTAAACAAAGCAGAATAGTTTAATTGCATTTCATACCCCTGCAAAAGTATTTTTAGACTTTGAAACTACATATGCAAGTTGATGCATACGGTAGTAGCTAGGTTAACTTTGTACAGTTTTAATGAAAGGTTAGGCTATGCTTCATTTTGTGTGATAATACTTTTCTGGTAGACTTGAGAGTGGCTTGGCGTAGTAGACCAATGCTTCTTGCTTAATTTTAAACAGCGTTTATTACACAACTAGCATTACTCCTACGGAAATAGAGGTAGAACCAATGCTATGGAATGGGTCCAGAATATTTCCTTCTTCTTTGCTGTGTGTGTGTGTACACTAGCACTGCATTCTAACTACGGGAAAATATTGAAACACCAAAGAAAAAGCAAAGCATTTTTTCCTAATTTTTCTCACACATTTTTTTGTTTATTTTGTAGTTTTTGAGTTGCCCTGCAGAAAACAAAAGAATCTTTTGTTTGATTGGAACAGAAACACAATTTTTTACTGCACATTTTGCTCCCCACAAGTATGGGGGCAGCATTATTATCTTACAACCTGCTATTTACTATTCATTCCGCATATAAACCATTAATATCCGTCATTGCTCAAATATATTGTTGATATTTGGGTGCATGTAAATAAATCTGGTATTGTAACGATGCTGCTCTAATTTAACTACTAATACTAGATGAAGCTGAAATGCAAGGCTCAATTTCCCTATATTAGTTACACCCCCACGGTATCACATTACCTAGGAGAAACTATCCTCTTCCCTGTGTATGTACACTACTCTATCATAAATTGAAAGGGGCCTATTCCACATCTGTAAACATCAGAGGAAAAACTATAAAAGTTTCTTTAATTTTCAATGCTTGATAACTTGAAGAAACATAATCGAAGCAATGAGAAATGTAAATAAGACTTGGACAAATTTCTTCTTGAATAAATTTTTGTTGCTTTTTCTCTCAGAATTTTACAAGTGTGGTACAGGCCGTTCTTTCACCAAGCCCTTCAAATATATTGGCAAGTGTACAAGTAAAACCTACTGAAACCTATAACAAGTTTTATAAACTACTTATCATTAATTTTTTTCAACATTAATAACCGATAGGCCAGCTACATTGCTCAAAGAGTAGAGAACACTTATTAAAAAGGCCTGTGCAAAAACTAACCATCACATTCACGGTGAGGCAGGATACATACTAAAGTATTTACGGTGCTACTTGTGGTCCTAACGTTACTACCATAAATTTATTTCAATACAATTCTTATCTGGAGCATTGTTTTACGGATGTCATTAAATCTAAAATGTACTCAAACTGTGTTGTTGTGTTGCAGAAACACCGCCGCGACGTCAGCAACTTTGACAAGCAGTTCACGTCAGAGAAGACGGACCTGACTCCGACTGACAAACTGTTCATGATGAACCTGGACCAGACAGAGTTCATGGGCTTTTCTTTCCTTAACCCAGAGTTTGTGCAACACGTCTAGTGCATGTAAGTTTTAAAATTCATTGCACATACTGCAAATTCTTAAAATTTTGAAATGGTAACTGGATTAGGGGAGAAAGAATAATCATAGCTGCTCATAGCCTCGTACACAGATAAAACAAATTTGTTCCTTTTTAGCTTACTTTCCGAAGAAGATAGGCTTACGAGATTACTGTACTTTCCTGATGGTGTGAGAGTCTGAGAGTGTTTGTGATCATGTGTGTGCGTCAGTGTGAGAGAATGTGTATGCGTTTCCTCCCCCTTACCATAAAAGCTTTTGAACCAGTGTTATGTATTTAGTTCACGTTGTGTTCATATTTTCAAAATTGCAGCCATTTAAAAATATTTTGATCACACATCAGAGGAACCAATTTTCCTAAGTATATGATGCTTCTGCTACAGGTGTATATTTTTTCACTATCACTTATTTTGAGGAACTTCACAGCTACATTAAATCTATTTTGCCACCAATTCAAACTATATTTCGATAAGGATTTGATTTTTAGATGTATACCTTTTTTTGGTCTACCATTCTGTAAGGTAGCATCACATGAATAAATAGATATGTTTTGTTGTATCTCGAGAACTACTGGACCAATTATAAAAAAAAAAACATTACTTTTTTGGGTCTATCACGTACATTATAACTAAGATAGCATGACATGACTAAATAAGGATATCATGTAATATTTTTAGATGTATGATATGGATATCAACTGTATCTTTCTGGGTTAATTTATGCTCACAGTGAGGAAAATAGGTTCAATAGTTATGCAGATAACTTATTGTTAAATTATACATCCATATGCACATAATTAATTTGGAGGCGAGACACACATATTGGAAAATAACTTTACTTTTACATATATTTTTTTTTTAAAAACACAAAACAAATTAGTGTTTACTTTAGTTAGAAGTCTTCAAATTTCCTGTTACATGAGAGCCACATGGACTGTCTGACTTGAGTCACAGTACCTGGAAAACTGCCTCGGGAACTACAACTACTGGCTTTCTCATTATCATTGCCAACACAATTGCTTAATAATACTGGAGAGGTACACAACTGACACTGATAAGATATATAACAGGTACTTTCGTTCCTAACATGTTACATAGTCTTGCTAGTTGTTGGGCTGTTGTCTTTGCTATGAAGTGCTTTCCTGAAATGTGGTTAAAGCCCCAGGCTCTGCTGCAAATCCTCTGGAAGTGGCTTGGCTAGGCTGCTGAGCTGGATGCTATCAGCAATGTCCGCTGGTAATTCTGTGAACGTAGTCCCGCAGTCGGGTTGGGCCTCATCTTGATTTGCTGAGGAGCCTAGAACTCTGATATCCATGTTTCCTTCTGGAATCGTGGCACTTCCTGCTCCCTCTGTCCTGTTGGCAACGCCTTACGATGACATAATTGGTAAATTTGTCTTTGGTGTTCACGACTTTGCTCGTCCCTCACTATGAAAATCTTCTCCTCTTCAGAGCATCCATGACACATCTCGGTAACCATCTGTGTCCAGCTCCATAGTTTCGAATCCATACTGCATCGCCTGCTGCGTTAATCCATGAAGATGAATGGAGTTTAGTCAAGGCAGTCAGTAACTACCTATTAATCAAGCAGCAATAATAAGTTGTTGTTGTTGGTGGTTTTTTTTTGTCTTACGGCATTATAATACAAAGCCTTTTAGTCAGTACTGTTTTCTCTGCTATGACGTTACTTTATGGGTGTTATAAAGGAGAAAATAACATTCTGTCACCAATCTTTTGCAAAAAACAAAAAATTGCAATTCACGAGCGTAAAATGCTTTTCTGTTATCTGCCACTAACACATCCAGAAGCACATGGCAGCTGTCACGTAATTCTTGTACTATTACACTGGTAGATTCATGACCCGCCGCACCACGGGCTATATTAATAAAACCTTTACTACAACTAAAATAATTATCCCTTGCAATGATTGCAAACTCCGTATGTAACCTTCCCCATGGCTTTTCTGTCCTTAGCCATGTACCTTTTACCTAGGTGTTAATACTGTACATGGAAACTAAATGCTATTTTGAATGGAAGACATGAATGTTTGCTCATTACACTACTCGTTGAGTAACGCATTTGTGTTCTTCACTTTCACCGTGTCAGAACTTCGCAACGTTGTTTGGCTTGTATTTGTAGCATCTCACTGTCTTCCGTAGCCCTTGTGTTTTCGAGTACAGGGCTGTCTCGTCACTGTTGCTTGCACCCTTGATCTTGGCTTCCTGCAATAACTTCACCTTCACACTATCACCTGTGATCTTAAGTCCGGAGCTTTCCATCACCATTATCATTGGTTAATCAGGCTAGCAGCAGGGTTACAACCCACTCGTCGATGACATGAAACTTCATCTCATTCAATTTGTAGGTGGTCATTATTACGCAGTCGCATTAGTCTTCTACTATTGATCAGCATTTATCTAATGTCATAGTTACTAGTATATTCAACAGACCAACGCACCTAGTCAATTCTGAGTCTTCGAACTCGCCTTCCAATGCCAGGCATTCCTCAGCCACTGTCAGAGTGTCCCTTATGTATGAATAATTAATTTTATCCACGAACAGAGCAATACGTGAATGTGCCTTTTAGTCCCTTTTCTTCCATACGCTGTTATCCTCTGATTCCACTGGTTGCTTCTCAATCACGTCCCAAAGTTTGTTGTGGATTAAGTAGGCCTTCATTGCGAACTTCCATGAGGAACAGTTTTTCATGGCGAACTTCCACGAGGAACAGTTTTCACGTTCGAGAAGCCTTTCCATGACTGGTGATCCCAATGCGTCTGACGTGCAGATTTTTGAGCCTGACATCATGCAATGAATATTACAAGGTACTGTAATTACAAAGTCCGTGAAACATTTCATTAAATCGGTACAGCGAAATGGCTGAGAATAACGTAACAAATTATATACTACATGAAAGAAAAACTCTGAAAAGTTTTTTTACACTAGTTACAAATGTTCTATGTGTCCACCTTTCGTGACACGGCACACATCTAATCGATAGTCCAATTCTGCCCATACCCGACCCAGCATATCAAGAGTGATGGTAAGAGCAGCTGCTACGATGCGATGTCGTAAGTCTTCAAGGTTCTGTGGTAGAGGTGGAACATAAACACTATCCTTGATGTATCCCCACAAGAAAAAATCGCAAGGCGTCAGGTCCGGCGATCGTGGTGGCCACGGGAGGAGAACTTGGTCAGCGGCCGCCCCACGGCCTATCCAGCGATGTGGCAGTGTCTCAGTCAGATAATCTCGTATCAAATTGTGGTAATGAAGTGGAGCGTTTTGGCACTAACTTAAAAAAAAAACTTTGAGAGTTTTTCTTTCACGTAGTCTACAATTTCTTATGATATTCTTAGCCATTTCACTGTACCCATTTAATGAAATGTTTCACTGACTTTATAATTATCCTGTATAACAGCTAGGGTTACCCCACACTTTTCATGGTAGTGTGGTACTTCAAGGTTATCATGCTCTTGTCCCCTTTTATGTAAGTGTGCGTACCTCGATCGGGTTCTCTCCAGGTATCCGAGTCTGGGCCCATAGCCTGTTGAGTCAGTGGTGATCAAGATAGTGTACAAACATTTGGCTAAACTAGTATTTAATCCATTCTACTGCAAGATACAATCCTTCTCCGACATGGCTTTCGGAAGAAGACTACATAAATGAAAACAGAACACGACAATTTTGCAGACAAAACATTCTCCCTTTGCTGCCAACATAGCACATATAAATTTACTCTTCAAAGCTAACATTTATGTGTTCTTAAGTTTTATAGTTAGTGTAAGTTATAATAAAGCTTATTTCAAAG
>PNEQ01051102.1:96123-125067 GCA_003012365.1 Medauroidea extradentata
GAGTATCATTTATACCTATTTCTGCAGGAAAATACTTTTAATTTTGATAAATTGCACAGTTTGAGAACAAGTTCAGCGTGTTTGTGCAAAAATCACTTGCGGCAGAGGTAAATAGTTTTTCTTTTCTTACAACAGATGTAAAAAGAAATGCAAGCACAACTGTCAAAAAGTGGAATTCTTACGTGAGACAGACTATAGTAATCATTAATAACAGCCAAGAGAATATATAATGTAGTGTGATGTATGTGGATAAGCTGTTTGCAGGCAGACAAGATGTGTGCTGGCGTGTAGACAGGGTTCGTGGCAAGCACCCAGGACAGGAATGTGCGCCAGTATGGGCCTCTCTGTCTCTCTCTTCTCCTGCAGAATACCTCCACTCATACTTGCTGCTCCAGGCCACGTTGCGCCTTGTTGGAAGAGCATGGGAGAAGCACCCCACAAGCGGCATACCTACTTTTGTGTCACTCCACATATGCCCAATTATTTCAAAGAGTCTCATGTTGAACGGAGTGCTCTTATGATGCTTTGCATTAAGAATAAGGTTTATGAACGTTACACAAGGTTTTATTAATTCAGACTTAAATGTTCATTAAACTTTATTCGTCTGATTTGACACTAATGCTCAGAATATTTTAGCCAGTATTTCATTAAGATGTGTACTGTATTTAGAATCTCATTTTATTTTACGGTAACATTTATATCTGTAGATCTGTTTATCGAGTTGACTGAGAAATCTGTGCTAATTCTGTGTTGTGGTACAAGGTTTGCAGAAGCAGAATGTGTAATAGGTGCTGACTGCATCATGTAAAATGTGGGCACAGATGATTTTCTGGAAGACAGAATAGGCGTAACGTGGTTCTGTTATAATTTAAATTAATGAATTACATTGATAGTTTTCCTCATATATGGTGCCTCTCATAAACAATTATCATGTCCTTTGTCTTCTGAACTTTTGATCTTTGCAATTTGCAAATGCTTGTTTTCACAAGAAATTTTTAGTATAGTACAACTAGTTTTTAGAATACAAAAGTGCTGTGTTAGGGAGAATGCGAGGATGATGCATAATGCTGTTTTATTAATTACAAGCTACATAATTCTTGAAAAAGGAATGCAAATATCATGTGTGTATTCAGTATGATAGTATTAATTATAGAATTATGATTTAGAACAACATGTACATTTCTGCACTAAATATGTAGCTATTAATTAAAAATGTTTATAATGAAACAGCATTCAAATGTAACAGTATTCCACTAATTTAGTCAAATTCTGAAACAATATTATGTTTTGCAGAGCGAGGTTTTGTTTTGTCATGCCTTGAATTGAATTAGAAACATACAATTTGTTTATTAACTTACAAGGAGTTTGAAAAGTAATATCCATTGCAGTGATTTTTGTCTCAGCTTTGTAGCTGACACAATCATTTTTCCTTTTATCAAACAAATATAAACGTGAAAAGAGTTAACAACTGGATTTCTCAGATTGTTCAGCACTGTAATTGGGTTGAGTCGTAACAAAACCTTTGCAGGGCTGATATTACTTTTTGAGATTTGGTGTTAGTTTGTAATTTTATTACACACTTTTGAAGATCTTTAATAATTAATTATAAAAAATATATACCTGAATATCTTTGTCTTTGAGCAAATTCAGTCAGATTATACCTATATACGGTATATATAAAATATATATATATATACTTTTTTTATTTGTTTTCGCTTTTAAAAGAAATAAGATATGCATTTTAAAGTATAGTCATATCTTCCCTTTTTCAGTGCATCAGATTTTCTGGAAACTAAACATTTTCGTATGTTTTTCTAATTTTTGATAATTCTTCAGCCACAAGCATCCTGAAAGAGATGCAATGCCAGCTTTGACCACTTTCCAAAATTCTTCTGTACTTTGAGGCAACGTTTCATTATTATGAATCACTTTTACTAACGTTCCTATAATATGTAGTTACTAATTATTTAAAATGTAGATACTAAGTATTTTAATGATTTTGGACTGTAGATAAAAGCACAGGAAATCAGTTCAAGCCTCTTACTGTACTTAATTTTAAATTGCAGCTGTTCAATTTATTTACAAACCACTGTGTCCATATACGTACTTTGTTGCGAAAATTCTCAACATGCTAGACAGTAAAAACCTTTCTAATGGGTTCTTTCTTGGTAACATGATTTTCAGAATACCTTAAATGGTTAAAAATGGCATTTTCAGAGTGCCTAATGTGGGAAAATACTAACTGGATTCGAAAGAGACACAGATAGAAATATGTGTTGGACTTAAAACCATACTTGCAACAAATAAAATTATATGGTCACTGCTTAGAGACCAAGTGAACAAAAATAATAGTAAAGCACTACACTGCATGTGCCAGTCAGCAGCACCCTTAGCCAGGAATGGATCTAGGCTTTGCCTGGGGCAAGAATCGTTATTTGCGCCGTCTACCATTCCTGATTTCTGTAATAATTTTCAGCTGCGTTAGACCCAGCGCACAGGGCAGGCTGCCCCCTTCCCACCTTTAGATCTGCCTCTACCCTAGTACTCCATTGAATTTGTGCCTCTCACACACAGTGTATTTGGGGAACCACATTAAACATGCAATCTCTTGTATGGAATATAAAGATGTTATAAACATAACAAAACTCACACATTTGCAATAAAACTCACACATTTGCAATACAGTACGTATATGAAACATGCCTACTGTAAAAGTTGAGACTAGGTTAAGCAGATACAATGACTGGTGTGGTGTATTTAGGTGGTGGTTATGTTGTCTGTGAGATGACATGTACATCTACTGGCATGCACTAGACTAACTTTCGACATTTTGAACTGTGAGCCTTTAAAATATGATGTAGGCTGTTTAAAGAAATTAAATTTCTATTAGTGCCCTCAGTCAATAACTTTATATTGAGTATGATGGAATCTATGGACTGTATTTATTTGACTATAAAAAAAGTTTCAAAAGTACTCACTTCAGTGTAAAAAAATCTACAATACCCTAGCACAGGCAATGTACAAACTTACGTTGACTTCATTCTCACACAGATAAGGTAGTACGAAGTACTGCAGTTGAATTTACACTCACCATACTGCATCAACCCTGGCCTCCTGTCCAGTTGAACACACAAGACCAGCACTGCAACTCTACAGCTGCTTGCTGCAGGTGACGAGCATTTGCTGTGCTTGAGCTGCAGTGTCTGCTGTGGCTCACCTGTTGTCGAAACCATTCAGTGGTACCACATTTGACATTGAAAACTTTTCCCTTAAATGTATCAGAGTTCCACATACAGGTGTGTGTATAGTATACATATATATAATTTTGCGTTGTCCGTACATGCACAGAAAACACATTTTAATTTACATTGTTGTGCCATTTAAAAAGAAATTTAAAGGAAACAAAGGTGTGCATAAGGTTTTAAGGAATGTAGACTTTGTGGAGAACAACCCCTTTACATAATAACTTTTCTTAACTACACCACACATGTGTGTTTATCGTTCATACTTAAACCTAGCATTAACTTTCTTTTTCCGCTTATATTAGTTCTGCACAGTTACTTTTTTTTGCTTTATCCATTTTAAGATTCCAATATGTAAAATATTTAAACCATTCGCTGGGTTGCAGAATGTTGGCAAAATTTTATAAAGGTGTTTTCATTTCACATATGATAATCACATGCATGCATTTTTCTGGTTGAATGGGAACGAAATAAAACAAACTGAAGGCTACAGGATTCAATCAGCCCCACTGATTACTTATCTAAACTTATCTTGCAGAAGGCAGACTTGTGATGGACAGTATGCACTTTCTAGTCCGTCTTAAACTTATATAATGTTGTCACTTTGGTGCCAAATAAATGAGTTGCCTCTATTTTGCTTGAACACAAAGATATTCTGATAAAAATTCTTTTCCTTCGCAAGTAAACCATAGTAAATTACAGTATGACGTGAATAGTGAATATCTCTGCAGTTCACACTAGTAATTTTTTAGGCAGTATTTTGCCCTCAGTAGACAAATATATGATAATCAAGAACCACAATAGTGAAAACACCATGATAAAATGAAAAGAAAATTTTTGTCATTCTTTGTAGATATTATTAAGATTAAAATACATGAAGTTATACATTAATAAATGTGTTTACTTGAATAACATATTTATTCTCGACAAATTGTAAGATACTAAGATGTAGGATAAAATCTTTGTAACATTTCATTATCTTTTGTATAAAGAACATGCATCTTCCTTGAAATGTAGATAACATACTTTATAAATATATATATATATATAGATATAAATAATATGTCGACATATTTTATTCTTGCAAGGCCTAAACTGTATATAATTTGTATCTTTCTTGCTCCAACTATTGAGATGTATAAAATGTTTCTCTAACTTTGTCCTAATGTTAATTTATAACATAATGTATCAATGTGCAGCGTTCCAATTCTAATGTACAGTATTCGTAGGCAGTCAGTAATGTAGATACAATAATTATTATATGGATACCTGTGTGTGTGTATGAGTGTCACTTCAGTACCAGACAATGGCAAACTCTCAGTGGAAGCTTCCTGGAATCCACTTTTTTGTATCTTTGAATTCAATCAGCACGTCAGCCATCAAAATTTTACTTTGATGGCCAACAAGAATTTTGTTGAAGAAGTTCTACTATATTTTATAATTGAAACCTTTTTTGCTTTAAATAATCAACTTTCAAGAAAATGTGTTTTCTACAATAATTTTTAATCTCTGTCAATAATTCAAATTTTGTAAATATACAGGCCTATGTAACATACCATACTTTAGAAGCTATAATTACTAATTTTACTAAATATTTAGTTTTAAAATTACAGGCGTTTGTTATCCTGGAACAATGACAATGATAGTTAATTCTGCACTGTTGTATCACGTATCTATGTATTCACTATATACACCAATATTGTTATACTCAGAATAATTTGTGACAAGGTGCAGAAATCAATTAACTTTTTCTGATGGGAAGTTGGTTGTATAGAAATAGACAGTTAACGTATCTATAGAAAATTGCTTGCAGTAAGCATAATTCTACAGCCATTCTAAAAAGAAATGCTTAATATTTTATGATCTATTTGTACTGCAGCAAAAATTACTTTATAAGTATTTGCTTTTTTTAATGTAACAAATATTTTTTTATTGCATAATTTCACTGTATAAAGGGTTCAGTAATTTTATTTAAAGGATATTGCAACTATCTGTTTTCATATTTATGAAATTATGTGAGCATCAATTTAGATTGCTGGGAATTTCAGTACAGTATAAAGCTGCTTTATTTATTTATATGCTTTTATGAGATTTACTCAAAAAATTTGTATGTTACTTCCAAGTACATTTGAAAGCGCAGCAACACAAAAATATTTCTTTGGCAAGACGTTTCTTACTATTGACTTGTGTTGCAGTTTTTTTATAGCTAAGCCACAAATGCAGTCTGTGCATTAGCAGTAAACTGAACTACATCAGTAGGTGTCTCAAGCAAGTGCTTTACCAGGTATTTCATGACAAGCTCGAATAGTCTCTTACTTGTGTAGTAATGTTGCAAGGTAGTTCTGTTGACTGATTGAAACCAGTTTTCATTTAGAGATGTTAAGGGCGCGGTTCGCCTCAGTTTTCAACGTGTTTATTTATTTTTATATTTACAGACAACTTACATTATAAAAATTGTGTGCATATTATTTTACCTAATTGTTACTTAGCACTATGTTTTTATTAAATGCTGAGTGATAATCATTATTTAATATTTATACAATTTTGAATGTTTCATTATTGCACTTCATTAGTTAGTTCTTAAATCAAATGTTTAGTACAAGGTAAGGTTATTATTAGTTTCTGTTGTAATATTTTCAAGCAAATCATTCTAAAAATCTTTATTCAGGAAGAGATTAAAAAAATGTAAACACAAAGTGACACGAGTTACATTTTCAACTAAATGAAATTCCCAATGCAATATGTTCATTGTTACAATTCAAGGCATCAGACAACAATATGTAGCCATCACTGCACTTACCAAATAACCAGGACAAGCCTATATTATCAACCTGCTCAACATTAATAGCCCTTTGCTCACCATTGTAACACTTTCAATGTCTGGTACTGAATGGCAAAACCATTTAGAATAGTTGAGTGATAGACCATTTAGAATTAGATATGTCAATCATAAAAAAGTAACCCAAAATGCTAACCTATTTTTTACTAAGTCTGCAGAATTTTTTGTGAATTATTTTATTTTTTAACTGTGATAATGGAAGTAATTAATTTTTTTCTAATATTTTAAGAATTGTACATACTTCAATAATTAATTTTAATGATGTGCAAAGCAATTTGGTAAATTATAAATTTGTGTAGCCATGGCACTGTAAGTTGGGACCAATTTTTTTTTTAAGTTTTTATATTTGTTTATTTACACTGACATTGTATTGCTGTTAATTTACTAAGTCAACGATATTCTTTAACTTGCAAAGTAAATTGTTTCGTTTTCCCAAAAGTTTAAAGTAACTTTTGCTGGTGAAATTTAACGCTATGCAACAAACTTAAAAATTAATCAAGTGCTTACAAAATATGACTAAGTTGAAGTTCTGTGGTAGTAAATTCAAATGCTTGCTGTCCGTTATCATTTAAACTACATACCCATACTGTGTTTCATTAAGTACATTAAAACCAAGAATTCATTTGTAGAACTTTGTACATTAAAGTCAATAAGTAGCCTAAATTTTTAATTTGGATACTAAAATAATGATTCTTCAAGAAAAACTTTTCTTAAAGTATCAGTTACCAGTTACATTTTGGCTGTCTGGGCAGTCTTATACTTGTTTTAAGCAATTCATAGCTTGCTTTGTGATTTTCTTTCAGCTGCATAAATGAGTTGCTGTAGTGATAGCTGAAATACAGTTTTCTAACTTTAAAAAAAATATTCCTGTTTAAGCAGTTTGCATTTCACGACAGTCGAACCCAGATTTTACATCCTCCTGAACAACAATTTCCACTTAAATAAAACATTTACTTTTGTTCTCATTATTTTCCCTAAATGAACAATGTACATACAGCATTACATTCCTGCCATGTACACTGCAGTTCATATACTAACTTCCAGTGATCTGAATTACATTTTTTCATGAAGCTAGTGACTTCCTGCCCTTCACTTACAAATTTAGGGCGACTGTTGGTGTGAAAGAAGGAGAAATTAAAATAAAGAGAAAACTGTAGAATGTGCCTATAATATGTGTACAAAAAGTATTAAAAACAGAATTAATGTTAATTGTATGAATCACACCTTTCCTCAATCAACACCCAGTAGCACGTTGTTGCAAAGCAAAAATAAAGCTTTTTTTTTATTTTAATTACATTACTGATTATAGCATCCTACTTATAAAGACTTTCCGAGCTAAAATATTACATTTGTGCTTGTGTTCAAATTATTACTGTAACAGATGAGTTACAATTTTTGTTGCTTCCCTTGATTTACACTTTCACCTCAGCTACACCAATTTTCATTTGTCCCTTAAAAGTGTAATGTTGGGTTCTATTGTATTTAGTTAGCATTTGAACTGTTAATATTTTTGGTTGCAATATTTGCAAAAAACAAATCACTGGTAACCTAACTAAAAATACTTATTCATCCAATGTCTAAAAGTATAGGATTGAATGACTACTATTTTATAACAATCTACACATGACTGTCACATGCAGTAATAGCAAAACGTGAAATATATTTTGCAGCAGAAATTTCCAATGCTCAAAATTTTATTGATACCAGTTTTGTTTTTTCCATAACCTTTTGCTGAAAATGAAGTAGGTTATAACATTAAAACAATATTTCTAATACGTAACTACTACGTTTCATAACTCGCACAGCATTCACACATTTGCCAGGTCTGCTTGGAACATCAATTTGTTGGCCTTTTCCAAAGTTCACTTGGTACCAACAGTCCTTTATTTTCCTGTACACTTTGCAACACTCCTTACTATCATTTGCCACACAGTGCAGTCAATCCTAGACTATGCACTCTAATCAAAGGGGTGATGTCACATACATGAAAATAGTAGATAGTGTAATCCATAAAGATAATTTACACACTGTAAGGTCCGGTAGCAGCCAGTCTGTAAATGCACCAGTGCACTTGAACATCCAGTTTTCTGTGAAGCATTATTTTTGCAAAATATTTTTAATGTTCCTATGATTTTATAGTGTCAAATATAGATTTTGTAGTGTTTGTTTCACCAATTTCAACTGCCTGGAATTTTAATTTGCAAAGATGCAGTAGATGCATTGTTGCAACACTGCAATGTGCACAACAAATTTGTGCTCTTCTCTCGACCTAACTGCAAGTGTGCATGGCAAAATGGCAGTCTCTGAAGTTTAAACATAAAATAAGTAGACAAATTGGACTATGTTCAAACCTCCATTTATTGTGGACACAGTTCTTCCATTCACCTCTTGGCAGCAGCACTTACTGAGAAACATTTTTTAAATTAGGCTGTATGTTAATTTTCTGTATCTTCATCAAGTCTTTAGAAGTACCATTTACATTTTTATGTACCTATTTGTCTTGTACTAGGATTAGTTCATCTAGTAAAATTTCCTTGATCATCTTTATTTGTCCTGTGACTCCTTGATTTATGTTGTTGTATTCTTGGGGACCATCACAAATATAAAATATGCAAATTAAGTCATATTTACTGTATTTTGGTAACAAATAATTCAGAAGTCAACAGTTAAATTTTTTAATAGAGTCTGACAAGTGTGTATAGAAATCTAAATTTTGTTAATATAATTTGGTCTGGTTTCTAGAAAACACTTTTTATAATTGTGGGTCCTGAAGTTTTCTAATAGGGAGGGAATATGGAGTGTTTATTATGTCAGTTGCAGGCCTGCAGCCAGGTGTCTGGGGACCTGTGACAGAGAAATGTTTGGGGCTGTTAGGTTTTATAGGTGTATTTTACGGCTGCAAAATGAAAGAATGTATTTTTTATTTTTGGGCAAGGGGCTGGGGCCCCATTTAGACTGGGGCACGGGGCATTCTGCCCCTTTTGCCAATCCCTCCCCTCCTTATTGCTCTGGCCCAGGTCAATTGCTCACGTCTCAACACAAAGTAGAGGCTCAGAAGGGGAGTAATGAAAAAGACAATTTTAAATTAAAATTTACAGTAGCAAAATTACAGATTCAGCAGCAACAAAATACAGTAAAATTGTTCTTTGCACAATGTCTGTGAAGCCTCAGCCAGACAAGATATAAACATATGTACTAAAGTGCTTCTTGGGCAACATACCCAAGATAAACATTTACAATTGAAAAAAATCTGGTTGTGAAGTTTAATAATTATACACATTCATATGATTTATACTGCATTGATTTTAAATTGCCTAGTGCTTGTTTTACAGTGTTAAATTTTTTGAAACAACTAATTATGTTTCATTAATCTGTTATTATGTGATAATATTATGATTAAATAATGCCCCATCCCATGCCACAAATGTAACTAAACATTACAACTGTACCTGCAGAATTGAAAATGAAACAGTGTACGCAAGTTGACAAAGTCTTTTATTGGAACCTTACAAGGTGCCAACACAACACATTTTAAACATATCTTACAGAAACAGACAGTTCTTGCTCTTAATGACTGCAGTATGAGCCATTCTTAATTATTCTACATCCACAAACTATCTAACTAATGACAAAGCTGACGCCACTGTCCACAGTTTGAAAAAAAAAAAAAAAAAAACCATTTTGTGACCACATACTTCTACTTCATTATATGACAGAATTTTGTACAGTAACAAAGTATTTAACTGCACCAGAGCAACGCTCAATGTACTCCTTTGGTACGTTATACAAGTGCATATTTCTGATTATCTATTGCATTGAACTTCATCACATACCATTTTACAGCATTTTCTTGTACATCCAAGGACCTCTGGATTCTTTCGTGCTTAGTTTCCAGATAACCCAGTCGTCAGCTGTGAATTCAGTCACTGAAGAGAAGTTAAGTTGAACAAATTATCTCTTTCGGACAAATTTTATGCATCTGTCCATGAGTAAAATCCAGTAACATAGCAAACATTCTAACAAGAATATAATTTCTTCTTTTAAAAAGAAGAATCTTGCACCATTGCTTCTGTAAGAGACATATTCCTGCAAGTGTTATTAAATGTTTGTTGCATCAACACTGATCTGCAACCACTGTAATTTATTTGCATGTTTTAAACTGTCAGATTATTAGGTCATGTAATTTTGTGCAACTTTTAAAAAAGATAAGACCATGGAAACAGATTTTAACAGGAGCACTTTAGTCGACAAAGTGTAAAATGGATGATCACAAGCAAAGGACTACTACTATCTGACACGCTTTCAACTGGGACATGGAATATGTTTCTCAGTTACAAACATCCCTTCAAAACAATCATTTAACAAGGCACGGCTCTTCAATTGGAATGGCTAGACAGAGGAAAGGCCAACATGTACTAGCCTCATGCCTGGATACATTTCTGATCCCACAAGTAATGACATTCAGCAGTGACAGGTTAGATAGGCTAGTTATTATTAACCGTTGTTTTTGGCTACTCCATATAAATATATGTATGTATGTGTGTGCGTGTGTAAGGAACTGCATTACGCCTAAGTGTGTATGGACATTGTACTCTGAACTGTAATTTACTTGGTATCACTAGATTACTGAAGAGGAATTTCTCATCAGTCTGTTGTGTGGAACCATGTAAAATTTTATGCTTACTGTTGTTGGAGAGATTTTGCATCCACTAATTAACATACCATTATTTATTTGCACAAAATTTGTAAAAGTTTTACAAATATGAACACTGTAGTGATGTAAGAACCAAATTATGCACTGGAGACAGTCTGGTATGTGTCTGTCGCTACTTTGACTTGTTATTCTGCAGTGAAAATAGTTATCATTGATTCCTGACATTTTTCACTACTCACTTCTCTGATGTAGCAAAGTGTTATGTGAGTGCATTGTTGCCAAGTCTCATCGTGTGGCTGTGCTGAAACAGAGACTGATTCTTACATATCACGTCTCTGGTATTAAGAAATCTGATGCCACGAGCTAACTCAATGCTCAACATTTGGATTTTGCTATACTTAAGCGCACCACCTACCTGAACCTGTTTGGCACACTGGAGGCTCAGAAGCAGAGTGATAAGGGCTAACTTGACATGTAGCACCCAATGCCCTATCACTTCTAACCTGTTGGGAGCATTCGGATTTTCGTATTCCAATTCAGAGTTGCACTCGATAGGTGTGCACCGGGAGCAGTTTTTGCAGCACCGTCTCTCGAGACGGTGCTGCAAATGAGTGCAATTATGGCGGCGACATGTGATTATGTAAACAAAAGAAAATTTTTTCTGTGGGGGTAGTTACACAATTATACGACTGTTCGGAACTTTAATAATGCAAAGAAGTTTATGTGATGCCAACATACAGTGTTTACTTTAATAACTGTTTTCGTTATTAAAACTATAGTAAGGTTAGCAAGATCGTGTTGTCCGCGCATCTAATTACCGATTGATCAAGAAGAAAATTTGTAGTAAAGTAACCTTTCAAATTTCGTAGAATTGAATTTAGGCCGTTTTGGTGTACTGGGGTTGAAGAATTTCGTGCTTCAAGTAATTTGTTTTCACAATTGTTTTGCAGTGTAAATGTGACATGTTGCAGATGTTGGAGCATAAACAGTAAGTTATGCACTCGTTGCGGGCAATCATGTGACTATTGCATATTTTCAGTTTTATGGGTGCACCGGGTGTGCCCCCGGAGCAGTCAATTGGAATACGCCATTAGTTTTTTATCAATGTGAGCAGTACAGTATATTTTGTTATACAGCTGTGTGAAAAGGCAGTTTTTAGCCATGCTGGATGACTCAGAAAAAGCATAACCAATGTATTAGAAATACTTGAAAGTTCTTCTCTGAAACGTGTTTTCATTTTTTAAGATAGGTGTACATTGTGAAAACATATTAATACTTTTGAAAATAAACATGCATTTATATAACCTGCAGCAATGCATTTCAACATAAATGTAGATTGGGCCACTAAGCTACCAGCATTTCTCCCACAAAGTCATTGTTTATGAGCGTAAATTTGTGGGTTTAAAATAAAAAATACACATGTGATTTTTGCTTATCAAGCTGACTGTTTTATAATTGGCATAGGCTATTGTTTGGCACACTAGAAATCTAGAGCCAGTAATTAAAGTAAAATGCAAGTACAGTAATCAATATCTAAATCAAACCTAAAAATAAAAAAATGCACTTAAGTATTAATTTTAATACAATATATTAAAAGCTGCAATTTGATATTTTAGTCATAATTTTAGGAATATTCTTTACAAAACAAACTCCATTCACTCTACCTAAGTACACAGTCACAAAATATTCTGAAATTAAGGCAGCCATTCACATTGTAAAAAATATTTCAACAGTGACGATATATATACCACCACCATGATAAGAACAATAAATCCTTGGTTATAAGGGTGGGGTGCATAAATCAATGCTTAATAAATTAATATCAAATCTCAAGTACCGATATTTCAAAGTAAAAAATATTTTAACAGTAACAATTTATATACCACCAACATAAGTAGATAAGTAAAATAAATCCTCAGTTACAAGGGCATGGGTCGTAAATGAATGCTTAATAAATCGACACCAAAATGTTGTACATTTGATTGCTGTGCAAGTGATTATCCTTAACATTTTGCTCTGAGAAAATATTTAACCAAGCCCTCTTAATATCATGCAACTCTAAATCTCTAAATAAGGCATATTTACCTATTTATAAGAATCAGTGTTGTCCAAACACACACGTAGTACACTTTTTTTTAGTTATGTCAATTTTTTGTCTGCAGTTGCGTATGTTAATAGTGTAAAAAAGCTATTTTTTCTTGCAGATAATGTTTTCATTGTATAATTTAGTCTGCAAAAAATGTAAAAATTGTGGTGTCAATGGTGTAAGTAGGAGAGGCAGAAGAATGGTGCACATGGTGTGGAAGACAGAAAGTTCAAGATAAAACAGAGCGAGCTGCACATATTTCAAATGACTAAAACAAATCACTGGCTGACGTTCTATTAATATAAGTAATGCTTTGAAGGTTTACCCTACAAATCACAGAGTATGTTTATTTACTTTTATGTTATCATTAAATTAGCAATTATTTTCAGATGCAACATTAATAACACTATACCTACAACTCTTTTGTATTTGTAGTTTGTAAGCCAACAGTTATACATGTGCAACAGGTAGGCATGACCTACATGTGCAGTAACCCGACAACACACTACTACTGACCTCTCAGTTGATTTGAATTGAACAGATGTGAGGGTTTACCCCACGGATCAGCTGCTTCCTTCCGTTTCCATACATATTCACGGAGGAGTGGACAACCTGCAACAACAGTTATTTCCAAAACTTTTCCAAATTTTTCTTAACTTTTCTAGGCAACTGGACACCCTGGTTCAGCATTCTTATTTACGAACTTTCACACAACGAAACTGTAAATACAAAGAAAACATCAATATTTCAGCCAATAGCTATTTCAATCATACTCATTTTCAAAACCCTTGAAACATGCCGGTTAAAGACATAAATGCACATTTTCGCTTAAACTAGTTGACCAGTGCACTCCTTGGCTGCTGATCTGTTTTAATTGGTGTTAGGTCTGTGAATATTGTGTGGTCAAAATTCTTTTAATAAAATCAAATTCAGAGAATTTGTTGTTAGCTAGTACAGTAGAAGCTTATTATAATGCTCAGTGGTGAATGCAGCAACTCAACAAAGGGAAATCCCAGCAGAAGAAATGAAAGTGATTCTGAGGTGCTAGTGCTGGTAACAGTGAGCCATTTATTTCAGTTTATCTTTCGCTTAGCACTACAATTTGTATTTTGGTAGAGAAACAAAGACCAAATAACTGCAGCAATAATTTTAGGTAAAGTTTTTAGGCTTTAGTAAATAGTCTATGGAGTGTTATTTTTTACCTTTCTGAAAGGATCAAAGAAACTGAGTTGTCCATTAAAATTTATGAGTACATCACGTGGTTATATAACTTTGTGACAGGGCTGAAAAAGTAATTTTAAAATGTGAAAGTGAGACAGAAAGCATACACAGCACTGAACTAAAAAATTTCCTTTTGAACAGCTGTGCGCATGTTCAAATATTTAGTTTAAAACATTATTTTTTACATTACTGCTGTTGTGCACAGCACATTTACTAAATATTGTGTAAAAATTCAGCTTCACTTATAGCAAAACCATCTAAACAAATTACTAATCAACAAAACTATATTTAGTCACATTACAAATTAAATAAGACAAATTATTACAAGTACATAGGCATACATATTAAAACATTTAACTGCTGTACTGTTCACAAATGCATGCAGTAGTCCTATCAATTACAGTAATGTAAAGTGATAAGATATGGCACTAACACAATTTTTAACACAAGATATGAGGTCCAAGTACTAACAGGGCAGTACTTGTATGAAGGAAGGTACAATATCAGGGTTTCCTTGGCAAGCACAGCGTATGCTCGGACATAGCTACTGTAACAACCTATATTATGGTGTGTGGGGGTTTTGTGCCATTTGGGATAAAGATTCATCTGTGGCATTTCTTTTCTAAGCAATTACTGGTGCATTTTCATTACTCAGTGTTGAACATTTGTTTGCTCAACCCCAATTATCTCAGTTTACCATTGTACATACACAGAATCAAACAGTAAATAAATTTCTCAGAACTCATACAAATAGACTAAAATGGATTCTGAATAATACCTGACAGTGAATGAGTATGCAAGAGAATAACTGACACAGAGTTTCCTAAAACCGTTGAGACAAAAATAGACAAATAATTAAAATATTAACTCTCTATAACCATTGTGCAAGCATTTAGACTTTACAATGATAATTCATAAATGGCCTTTGCAAGAGTTTTGTATCACAATTAAAAAAGAAACACATACTTTAGATTATTAACATAGTGTTGCATATAATTAGGATATTAATATAATGTGGGTCCTTAAAAAAGAAAGAATTTAAATTTATTACATCAACTTCATTGGGAAGATAAATTGTTATAAAAAATTTTAGGAGGAAAACTGCTTCTCTCATGTCTCACATGTAACACTCTTCTATTGAAAATTGGCAGTGTTGTTTGATCTGACCAACATAAATGGTGTTAATACTGTACATACCATACTTTTAACACCAAGGTGATCTTGTTTCCTGATGCCCTCCCACTAATTATGTTAACCTCTCTAAAGTTTGAAATTCTGTAGTAGCTTGTAAACCACGACTATTTGAAAGAAAGTCAAGTATTGAGTTGGCTCGTGAGCATAGTTCAATATGTACTTTACATTTGTATTAATTGATCCATTAAATCTTATAAATGGTGATGCTGCTGCAGACTGCAATTGGAAACTCACCAAACACAGTTTAAGAAGAATCCCACATTGTTTGAACAAGGCTAGTGAGATTTTGCACTTATGTTAATGACCATATATATTTCCTTGACTCAATAGTTGTGCAACTGTAGTATGTGACATTTTGATCTTTTCTTTTTTTCTATCAAGTTTGGTTGTTACACATTCCAACTGGTGTTTGGTCGATTATTTGGAACTAAAGCTACTTTGGACAGAAGTGTGCTGCACCAAAGAGGGATCTAGCTAATATACAAAGTAGGCTAACAACATAATTGTTGAATGTAATGAGGCACCCACTCAAAACAGCGTAAATTAAACTTTGCTAAAGTCACAATAACTAGTACTGAACTAATATGTGCCTAGCTAAAGAATTCTCGTATTAAAGTAGAAGTCAGACAAGGTTTTGTAACTATAAATGTTACTAAAAAATGTTGTTAGCTATATTATGTTAAAATATTGTACCTTTAAAAATATTTTTAACAGCAGCTGTAGATAGTGTCAAAACAATGACAGATCAGTTGGTATAAGATGCTATTTTATGGAATTAAATTTTATGTTGATTTTCAAGGTAGCAATACTCCCACTATAATTCACTTTACAAGTAAACTGAAAACATTACTTAATTTTTACAATCACCACGCTAAATTAACACACTCCGTCCGTCTTGGACCATCCTCTCTGTGTATGTATGTATGTGTGTGTGTGTATGTTATTTTTTGTTATGTATCTAAGTTTTTCAACCGTTGCCAGGTTTTTCACAAGTATAAATGTAACATTATGAAATAATATTACTAATTAGTTCAGAAAATTTTATTCAAGATTATACATTTATAAAAACTATTTAGATTGGTCATAGAAAACAACCAACTTAATACATCTTGTTAAGTCCCCGAAACAATATAAGATGGAATTCTACCTGACATGAAACAACAATTGCGTAAACAATTTTGCTTATTTATTTTCTCAAGTCCAGAAATGAGTGGAACAGTCAACACAGAGAAAATAACTAAAAGTCAGCTGATATACTGTACTGTTTGATCAGAACCATGAAAGTTGCTGAAATCAGATTGCAGAAGGTCTTGGCATTGAAGGCACAATATTAAAATTGTTTTCATGAAGCCGCCACATAAATAGGAATGGAAAATCAAGACCATATCCCGTGAGAGCCCTACAAGTGAACATTTCTTATCGCCTATCCTTGAAGAAAAAAAATCTGAAAATTTAAAGGAACAGAAACTGCAACACAGCAGCATCCCATTGACACTTTTATGGCCAGAATTGCACCAACTTTGAAAATATTAAACCCATTTCTGTTACATCATGCAAAAGGCAAAACTTTTTCTATTGTCAAAGACTTTGAGTTCCTTCAGTGGCAATCAATCAAATCCCCGTCATTAAGTCTGTAATGCCATTTTGTCAAGTAGCTAGAGTGCATTTCCCCCCAGTGTTCACTCTCATACCTCCCTTGAAATGTCCGACAGATGCAGTACAACGATATTAACATATTATATGCATCACTATAATCCTGGACACTGTTACTAGAAACTTGCACTGTATTTTCTATATACATAAACTGGTAACATTTGCATGAAACTGGACCTATGCATTACAAATTATCATTACGTGAGCAACCGACTTCTCATTTCTGTGTTCAGGAACTTATGATTATTATAATCTATCACACATAGTAGGCCTATAACATTTAATTGATGCATGTTCAAGTTAAGGTAAATGCATATTATTATGTCACGTTACAAACTTAATACAAGTAAATTTTTTCAGAAATTATTTATGCTTTTATATTTTATGTCCCACATAAAATTTCATACATTAAACAGATTTAATTCTTTTTCTTCCTTGCTTTCAAGTAGTGACACAAAATATATACAGAAACACTTGAGGTCAGTCAATAAACAACGGAATTACTTATGCAACAAGCAAATGAATGCTTACCCTCAAGCACAAAGTTATGTGCTATTTTGGTGAATTGGCAAGTCACCAACACACATACATATATATATTTTTTTTTTCCGAGATTATGTTCTAGTTATTTTAAAAAGCATTTCAAAAGTTGGTTTCACCATTCAAAAATACTCGTAGAATTTTATTTTTTCACATATCTAAGGTGGATGCAGAGTTACATAAGCACTACTCTTCAAGATCCTTACTTTTCCATGCATTATGAAGCAACACTCTCTTTGCACCATTACATCTACTATGTTCTTCTTCAGCTCTTCTTCCTCTAATGCAGTTGTCATGGTAGATGAACCACTATTTCTGAAGTTCGCAAACATAACGACATTGGCAGGGCAACACATGAAGGCAGACTGGCAGTAATGACTCGCTCGTGACATGGCTGAGGTACTGTAAAGTGTGGCACCCCTCTTACCGGGCCAGGCATGATATGCACGTACCGTCCGAGCCCGGTCCTGGCGCTGCTCCGATGTGTGTGGGCTGACTTTTAACAGAGATACTTTTATTTTTAATTTCATTGACTTAACGATGACGCAATTTCAAAACCTAAAATCAGAGCTTTTTAACCATATATTACACTGCTGGCAATTTTTTTTCAGCAATACATGACAGAGAACTTGTCATATACAATGAATGCCCTTTACAACCATTGAAAAAATGCAGACACAACATTTTGTGAAATAAATTCTCACTGACACGTGTTGTACTGTACACTTTGTACAAAATGTTCATAAGTCATGTTTGAACATGCATTATTTGCAAAAGTTTATTTCCAGGGGAACTCGTAAATTACAGGTTCTTATAGTCCTCAGAAACTGATACACAAGTTCTTAGTACGAATAGATTAGTCGGCAGGCCTGGCAGAAAGCAGCTCCCACTGCAATCTGCTATATTCTATCAGCAGCCTACCATTATTTGTGATTGCAGTCAAAACTCCTTGCCATAGAACACAATAGAACATATGATCTTCAAATTGTTACATATCTGCACATGTACTTACATGTTGGGTTTAGCTAAGTTTAGTTTAGTATTTTTTTTTTTTTTTTTAAACCAGAGAGTGGTGAATTTTTTCCTTTCATCAACACCAGATTATCAAATCATTACTAGTGTTGTGTTTAGCGAGTTCACCTGCTATGTCTGCAAGCTGTCTGTGCCATGTGGTTGGGCTTGATTCAGCTAATGAATGTAAGTGGATGTACTTCGCACAACACTGCATCTAACCACAAGTTCATTTAAAAAAGAAATCATACAGCCTATTTGAAAAGTGCTGTTCAAAAATCATATTGTGTTGGAATTTTTACAGTTACAGTATTAGTAAACCTAGCAGAATCACGTATACCACATAAAATTTGCTAAGGGGGATAAGTACTTGCCATATTCAAATCCTTCAATATTCACTGTAAGTACCATACAATGAGATTTATTAAAATTTCCCGTCTGACATGGCACAGGTAATAAAGGAATACCAAATTGTCACACCTTTACTACCTTTCTTAGTTTACGACTAGTAACTTTTGGAAGAAGAAAGTCACTTTTTCTACCTATGATCAGAGTTATAGTATAACCAATAGTAACCAAGTAATGCCAAATGTATACAGTGTAAGAAACTGCTCCCTCTGCCTTGTCGAAGCATAAAACACTAGAAAATTTGTAGGTCAAATTAAATGCAGGAGTTCCATTATTCCAAAATGGAGGGTACTAATCCTTCTTAAACAAAACTTGTTACTGCAATGCTTTACATAACTGTTAATTATGATGTTGTGTGTTACTCAGCATACTACAGATATGCTTGAGGAGTTGACGTTTGAGCTCAGCCGTACAACTGTATCTATGCTCCTAATTTACTGCATATCACACAGATGCCATATTCCAATACTCACAGATTTCATTGGCCAGTTATTTCAGTGATATCGGCTATAGTACCATTAGGTACTGCTAATGATCATTGGTGGTCACAGAGACAATTTTCAGCTGAATCCTCATGCGAGGCTACAACTACTGTTGCCAGTGAAACTCCGGAGGTCACGTAACGCCAGTTAAACAGATAATTGTACAAGCTTTAAAAGATCTGTCTTCTAGAATTATTGATAGATATTCAAATGATCACCGAGATTCATTAGAATATATTTACTATACAAAAATGTTTCAGTGAAAAATAACATTAAAATCAAATTTATGTTTTTCTCATAAGCACACTTTGATAGTATTAATTCTGTGAAGTAAAATTGTTTGTATAAGGCACATATGGGTAACTCTGTGAAAAAAAAAATTTTTTATACAAAAGTTACAAAACCATATTCACTAGTAAAATTTGTATTCAAGCAAGAGTTTTCTTTTATCTACATGGTCATATCTGCCAATAGTTCCTTAATTCACAAATCACTGATGTTGATGAAATATTTACTGTTACTGATATGATTCTATTATTGCTGACAAATACTTACAGACCATCAGTGATTTCAGTATGCATCAGAGGTATTGAAAAGCAGCAAGAGTATACTCTAAACAGGATTCTAAATGCATAAAATATTGTTAGAAGCACTCTCTAAACGTAGTAAAAACACATTATTTTTTCAAGCTGACCCATCAAGTGTCAGACTATCTTGTATCTCCAATCCAAGTATCTCTGCACAATTACTGGTTGTGTTCACTTTTTCTGCATACATAATTTCCAACTTTACATGCAACGACAGCTAACGTCTCTGCTACAATCGGCCGGTGGTTTGTAGCAATGCACTGTGCTAAACTGACGTTTGATTGAATTGTGTAACCAAGACATCTGTCTTGACTAGTAGTTGGACCAATTAAACTACAGAATAGCATCAGCAAATCACTAGAAACCACCGACCTCTAAAAGCCAAACCACGAAATTTCTGAGGGCTTGATAATATATGGCAGATATCATGCAGACCACAGCATAAAATTTCTTCTATTCTACTTAAAAACAGTTTTAGACATCACCAGTTTGAAAAAGTTAACTATCAGCAATGCAGAACTTCTGTCATTCAGTATCTGTTATGCATTTATTTGCTTTCCACTTGCATTAACTTATTAAAGCTTAGTGTTTTTAGGTCATAATTCTGTAGTTTTATCTCGGTAATGTAATTATAAATGAAACTTTCTCCGTGTAATTATTTTCTTTGGCATGTTGCCTGAATGCTGAGTGTTCCACTTTAATTACAGCAGCATGCATTTAATTTAAAAGGAGGATATTTCTGATTACACATCTCAGATAAGATTCTAAAATACAGTTTGTGAACCCCGTATCATAACAGGGTGCGGTACCGGTACATAAATTAAGGATAGCTAAATAGGACAATTGAAATCCACAGGTTTTTGGAAGACAGTATTGAAAAAAACCTCGGCTAACAGTTTTTAACAAATTTATGAGTAAACATTTTGTCAGAGTGATACATTCGTTTTTTAGAGTAATCTCTTGCGCCACAGTCAAATGTATTTAATTTCGGCATTAGAGACGGTGCTCAAGAAATATACCGCTAAGGAAAAATGTTTATTAAAAAAATTGGCAAAAGCTGTTGTCTACTATTGCTATTTCTTTTTATTTGCATATATTGGCATCCAGAAACCTGCAATTTTCAATTAATATAGGTAACACTGATTTATGTACCAGACCACCTTACCAAGGTACTAGGACAAAATTCAGCCTCTTAATAATTATTAATTTAATTTTGCATGTCAAGTATTTTACTAACCAAAGAATTTAGGCTTTTTCAAATAAACACTTAACCAAGTTTACTACCATAAAACAAATAACATGGCTATTTGAACAGAGCAACACTTAGTGTATTATATTGTACAGTCTGCTTGAAAATGTGGTTCAGAGTGATTAATCATTAGGCTAAGATTTACAACTTTCAAATTTTAATTGCATTAGTGTGTGTTTTTACAGATGATGAAATTACGTATACTGCTCTTTGTATATTTGTGTATGCATGTGTGTGTAAGTTGTGTATGTGTTACGTGTGGGTAGTTTGTTTATACTGTTCAGACCAGCTATAAAACACTACACAAAAAACTATCATGGTAACAATGACACTGATCTTGATAACATGTCAAATGTTTAAATTAAACATTAAGCAGTGCTCATACGCAGTCAGTGTTATACCACGTGACAGTAGTGGCTCTGCAATTAAATGACTTTGAGAGTGCCATGCTGTAAAATGGCAGGCTATTCTATACTTCTGGCCATTTTATTCTACAACAGTTGTTTTTCAACTACTGACAAAATTTCCCTAAAAGTACATGGCCAGTCGGATGAAAGCATGCTGGTGCTAGTGGTGAACCACTGGTACTCTGAACTATTTTGGGTTGTTATTAAATCAGCCACTAAACAGTTAGACAGCTAGTAATATAAATGAAAAATTACACTTTGTCACTTCTCTCGAATAGTTACAATAGGTTTCATTGTAGTACATCGTCTTCATCCCCAGCTCATAACAATGTCAATAAAATATAGAATCTTGTCAAATAAATCCAGCACTCATCTGCTCTGAACAATATTCTACAATATTTAAGATCCTTTCTTGTGTTTTATTGATGTTAACAATAAATCCTGTGTGCATAGTGTGTTTGCTCTTTCTTGTGCTGTGAGAGAAGAGTTTCATTATTGAATGTTGCTATAACAGGGATGAATGACTAGATTAAAACATGTGCAAACATTTACAACTTTTCTGCCTTAGTGTTGAGTTAAAATAAAAACACAGTTCAAAAGATTTTAAAGTATTTTTACTGTGAATCTGTGAATAATGTGTATAATACTTGGCTACATTTGTAATTTTTCTTACATTATGTATTTTATCAAGACATTAAAAATATCTTACATATTTAAGCTGTTTGTAAAAAGCTCTTTTTCTCATTAATATTGTTTGTCAACAATGTATTGTTACATGTAACTTGTAGATTTGCCTTTTATGTATTGTCATGTGACTGATTCGGTACATGCCGGACATGTTGTGGACTTGAAACAGAATATTCCATTGTTCTGAGGCTTTTACACTCCAACACAGCTAGTTTCTCAAATCAGCAATTATAATTGATGAGATGCTTATCATTTTGATGTATTATCACTGGTTTGTGTCAATACTAATTTGTGTACTGAAATTGAAGGCGATTCTTGGCCACAATGATGGTATCAGAACACTAATTAACGTAGAAGAATTAATTCATTTTCTAGCGTAAAATGTTTGTCATTGTCTCTTTCCCCTACACCAGATGTATCTCCTGCGAGTACGGACACCTGCTTTATTCGAAGAGATTTTTTGCCATTTTTGCACCACCTTATTTCAACGCCTTATGTACACATTTGCAGCTCTGATTCATGGTTACTGACAATGTGTCTGTAAAGAAACGTATCTGATTTAACTCTGCCAACTAGAATACGATTATTGAGACTACTTACGTCTACAATTTGCTGATAGAAGACTGAGGGCATAAGAGTTAAAAACATACAATTATTGACCATGAAGCAGAGCTGCAAATGTGCACATAAGGCATTGAAACAACTTGCTGTAAAAACAGGTATGCTTGCCTATGAGTAGTCAGGTGCCCGACACGCCACACAGACGCGCTCCTTAGTTGCTACTTGAAAAATTTAGAAATACTTACATTTTTTTGATCAAATTTCATTAAGTACAAGTCACTATGCACTAATGTCAGGTCACCCTATCGACTGCCGAAATAAAATTAAATCTTCTACACGATTTAACTTGCAAAGACCAACAAAATGGAGTTTAACCAATAATTGGGACATAACATGATGAAGCCAACAAAATGTTCTCCTAAGGCCGACACTATCGAAACCATTGTCTTAGAATGACAGGTCTGGGCACTAGTCTATCTATTAGTGTTATTGAGTTGACCCCTTTATGACTGAAAGCGCCACTAGTAATGAAGTGTGTTTTAACAATGCAATATAGCGTCATACTATCAGTTCTAGCAGCTCCGACACGAGCTTGCTCTTTGTAGATCCATTTGCGCAATGTTAAAATAACCCCAGGTTGCCAGTGGCTCCAGTCAGTCATATGAGGGTGAATTTTTAACTCCAAGTGTCCAGACCTGTTCCTCTATGGCTATGCTCTAAACAAATCAGAAAACAGAATGTGAATACATGCAAAAACACCTGCAAAAATGCACTTGATGACTCATAGGTGATACATCCAGTAGAAAAGAAAATTTCAATAAAGTCAGTAGGCATGTATTATGTACAGGATTAAGTTAAAATTTTATTTTAATACTTCTGAACAGATTAAAATCAATGTGCATGAATTACAATGTGTAATAGATTAATCACATCACACTGTCAATTGTGATTCACTGTTAAACATAAAATGTGTTCGTCAAAGGTTCAAAGTGGTACTGCAAGGATAATGTGTCCCCCTTAGTAGTTGAAGAATACATTGGCACTGAACCAATGTAAACTATTTACACAATTATGTGCATATTGTGTGACAGGTCCACATCTAGCCAGCGTGGCAGTATTATTTGTATCACCATATTGTTACATTCCATTAATGCATACATAAATATATTTAATCGTTCTCTTTATAGCTGCTAACAAATGATCAGTTAACTTATTGATAAATAATATTTATTAATATATTTGTATTCTATATTACTGATGTTGAGTATTTCACTGCCTATGTATGTTGAAAACTTACTGTTTATTAATATCATTGTTATTGTTGTATATTGTTTGAAAAAATGATATTTCGAGAAGTTACAGTTTAAGTATTAAGTACTCTTATTTTTCACAATGTTTTCTACTTCTTTTTAATACCTGTGAACTGAAATTGTTTTAGAATACTGAACCAAATATTTGGAAATTTACAAATTGGTTTTCAAAATAATTTGCTTTTATAACTTCAGAAAAAAGAATCAGTTTTTTGTAGTGGTATAAAACAAAACAAATCTAAGTATTTAATGCTTGAAATCATAACTTACATGCTTTTCATAAAATTTTTAAATACAATCTTTCTAAAGAATCCTATTGGGTAATAGAAAAAAAAATATATAAAAAAAACACCAGTATTTTTTTTATTGGAACCATTTTGTCACGTGTACCAAAAAAATGGCTGATAATTTTAAAACTGGCCTTAGGACAACTGTAAACAATATGTTCAATTAGTTTGCCCACCAGCATCCTGTATCTACAAGCAGATGTCGAACCATCATAGCCTACGGATTGCATCTTTAATGCTACTCGTATCAGACTTTTACACTACATACTTCAAAATTTACACCTGATATAGTTTGTATTGTTTTGTTAAAAGATCACACAATTTTCATTGTTTTACATTGGATCAATATCTAGTATACAAGCAACATGACCACATTATAAATTCCAATATTTTGAAATAAAATTGCAAATATGGGCAGGTAGACATTACAAGTTGGGCGCAAGTTAAAAATAACACGTCACAAAATATTTGCAACAGAATCAAAGACGGTAAGCAAAATAATTTGCATGAGCATACAAAAAATTTAATTTGTCATCAGGTGCATGGTATCATGTAAGAATTCTGTGCCACTACATGATTGTTTGGTGTACTAGAAAATATAATAGCTTAGCTGTCTACTGGCTTAGAAGTTTATTTTAAAAGCAATCTGTTACAGGTGATTAATGTCAAACTGAACATGTTTGAACTCAACCTTCGGAAACAAGCATTGCTCATTACCGCATGTAGTTCAACACTAACAATGTTTGTATCACTCCAGTCCTTGTAGGATTACTAAATGAATTTCCATATATTTTCTTATTGAAGTACAATAATACCTAATAACTTATCAGATTTGTATTGTGTATTGAGGTGATAAAACTACATCTATGGACAGCCATTTTCCTCCAGACATTTTGATATTATATGCAAGTGCACTCGTGAAAATACCCAAATACTGCTACTTTTCCAAAAAGAAAGGGTAAGAACTTAGGTATTTTTACCTCACATGCGAGGTAAGGAAAGTGATGTTTGCATTTGGGTACAATTACTAAAAACCTGGGAAAAACATATTTGGGCAGATCTACTTCCAACTCCTCAATAGACTTTATAAATGTTTTATAGAAATTAATTTTTTGCAATAATGTACGCGCATCGTACACAGTTAGGTCCTGTGCAGCTTACTTCCAGTGACAGAAATGTTATGTGATTTAATATTTGTAAGCTTGTTTTATCATTCCAAATTACTATCACTGTAGTGAGAGCATGTTTCATGCCAAAAACTTTAGATGTAAATTTAATACACTTGCGTACTCAGATATCTAAGTATTGTTGTAAATGATTTTATAATTAAATAATTTCAGTAAACAAAAATGTAATGTTTATCACAACTTTTAAAGTATGGCAATTTTTTGTAATGTAAAAGAACAAATGTTTACTAAGAACAACATGAATATTATAACTATTTCAACAAAAACCTTGAGTCTGGGAACTGTCTGTTGCTACATTTAGTTGGTCTTGAAACGACTTTTCCGTACATAAAATTTGTAGGGATTTTTTAAAATTGTGTTTTAGGCCTACATGTTATTTTATTGAGGAAGTCTTAAAAGTACAAGTACAAACTTGCCAGGTTTTAAAAAGCAGTTTAGTTTTCCATAGTAAAATTTGAACATTTTTATTTCACAATAATAGTTATTGTTGCAACATTTTGGAGCTATAATCAACAGTTTAATTTTTCTATAGTTCTTTACATTCACAGAATAAGATACAAGAACTGCACTTAACAACACACGAGACTTAAAACAGCTAATTAACAAGGTGTCCGGCGAACAAAGGATAAAAATTCTCTGACGTTTCTAGTTGGAAATGAAAATTTCCTGAAAAATTAATAGGGAAATACATAGCTTAATAGACAGACACTATCCTCTCAAAAACTGCAATTATTACAAAATTATGGCTATTATTCCAACCAAAACATATTCCAGTAATTACATCTACAGAAATTGATTTATCACTATTGATCTACTGTTCCCATGATTGGTACCGGTACAGAATATGCATTTTAAAAAATCTTCATTAAATTAAATATAGTTTGATATCCTGAGAACATTTAAATTAAGATCTGCTAGACACATTAAAATTCTGTTGACAAGCAGTTTAGAAATATATAGATTTTTCTATCAAGAAACAGCTGATTCATACGAGGTGAGTTTAGCTGTGGATAGTAAAGAGATTTGGAAGCATGCTCTGATTCCAAAAAATTCTAAGAGAGCTTGAGGATTTTACTGCATAATGTACTTGCAAATTGAAGTTTCTTTTTCTTAAAGCAAAAGGAAAATTGTTTTTAATAAAACAGTTCACAAGTAATTATGCAACTTTAATAATTTCCAGAACATTCACAAATTTCATGACCACCAACTTTTGCAGTTCACCGTTTTTCCTGATACAACATTCTTTTCGAGGAACTATTTTTACAGATCAAAATTGTACATTTAAAAAAAACTACATAAAAAAACTTTGGCTAATAGCTCTTCCCATCATATTAATTTTCAAAATCGTTTAAACATGCACAACTTTTCCAAAATACAAAATTATAAATGCCTTCTTCCATTTAAACTAGCTGGCCTATCAAAAATGCCTTAGACGCAGGGGCCGTTCTAGGGACGGACAAGGGGGGGGGGGGGGTAGACAGCCCCGGGCGCCGGGTTAGAGGGGCGCTGGTGGTACCAAAAATTTTTTACTTGGGAATGAATTGTAAATGAGTGTAAAAAAAGATACTACATCTACCAATACTTATACTTTTACTAGTTTTGTATTTTTGTATTTTTATTAACCTGGAACACCATATAATGTTATAAAATTTGTAATTAGAATACACACTTAAAACACTGCTAATGGTAGCTAGTAAGAACATATTTGTACTAAAATGTTGTCCTGTTATTTACGCGAACGCAAAACAACGTATGCAAGATATGTTTATTACTGTTGGGTTGATTCGACTTATGGAAAAAGGGGGGTGGAAAGGATGGGGTGGAGGGTAGGGAGAACATCACATTTCTCGTCCAGGGCGAAGGAAAGCCTAGATCCGTCCCTGCTCAGATGAAATAAAATCCTATGAATTTTAGAAGTTACCTAGAAGTGTAACGGTAAGGAGCAAATCCAGCAATTCCAGACGGGTAGAGTCCAGCTGAGGCAAATGAAAAGTATTATGAGGTGCTAGTAACATTTCACCGTTTCTTTTAGTTTCTCTTCCAAGCCTGGTAATTATTGTAAATACAAAAGTTCTGAGTTACGTAGGCTTTTAATTACGGTACTACAGGCACGTATTTCAATACTTAAAGCAAGAGATGCACGTAAGTGAAGTTCAAAAAATTAAATAAAAGTACAACTAGGAATGGAGGGCCATCCTATTTCACCTCCAATAAAAAGCTGATGTTACGAGACACATAACTCAATTTGACTTGTGGCATACTGGGCATAACCAGTCCTTTATTTATTCCAGCTGGGAAAGATAAAATTCCCTGTGGTATAACAGACTTCTGTACAAAGTTTACGATGTGTGTTTCATGTGCTAGTAAAATATTTTTTTTATCAGGGAATTCATAAACTCCATTATTAAAGGATAAAAGAAGTCTCAAACAGCTTTAATATACAATGATGGTGATAAAGAACAAGTGCATGTTCTGGTATGTCATACCAGACTGGCAAATGGACACCAACATCTGTAATATAGGCCTACATGCTAAATATGTAGATAACATTTTGGTTGCTTATCAGCACATCTACAACTTGCAGTCACAATTTGCATCAATTTCATTTCTGCATGTTGTTTGCTTACAACAGTTAACTGTATGTAATTAAATGAATTCATACAATTCCCTACAAGACATGTTTCTACTGGCAATTTCATGTACGTACCACTATAAAACTTGCTACTAAAAAACTGATTCTAAATACTGTTGCATACTTTTTTTACAGTTATTTAAACTACTGGCATCTTCAATGAATTTTTTATGTGCCATTTTAATTAAATGTTTTGATTTCTTTTCGTTTCACTTGACTAGTGTAAAAAGGTGTGTTTGTACATAATAGATATAACTTTGTATGTTTTCTACTGTTATTTTAAACCCTTTGAATGTGAAGGGTTTAGCAAAGCATCTGTGACAAATTTTATCTTATTTATGTATATAGTAATTTATATATTTATTGACATCAGAAAGCAATACATGTTTTTAACAGTTTGACCTCTAAAGGCATACTGTCTGTATAGTATTTACCTCTTTACTGTGTTGGAATACAGCCTTATATGTTTCCAGTTCTTGTTTTTTTTTAGGATCTTTATATATTTCATGTGGTTTTTACCTTTCCTTCCAAGACCCATCCCATAAATGTCCCACTTTAGTAGTATTTACTTGCTGATTATGATCATGTGTATTTCAGGATGTGAATAAATACACCTGTTCCTATTAACGAAGTTGCTTTAATTTAAACTGCCTACAGAAATTCTCCATTGAAAACATATGTGGTATATCCCGTATTTCGTGTAAGCA
>PNEQ01051102.1:125167-158806 GCA_003012365.1 Medauroidea extradentata
CCCCCCCCCCCCCCCCCCACAGTACAGTTGCACATCAGGTCTTCATCATCAGTCACCAGATCACAATATCTATGCTGCCCCTTGTGACACACTGACAGGGCCAATTGAGATACTAGTTTCATCAACCCCAGACTCCCACATGTGGCCAATGTAATATATTATTAGGATGTCTAAGGATTAGTTTACAATCAAAACAACATGCTCTCAAGCTCCGCCATGCTGGCTACCTAGATGTATTTCCTGTCCATAGATACTGCTACAACATTGAGTGTATGTCAACACTCTACAATTTGACATATATACATTAGCCAACAACTGAGTTTTAGGGGCTACATTGTCCATGACAATGAGGGAGATTAATGGCAGCAGAGTAAATGAATGTAATGTTGGGACGTCCCACGATGTCTTGACACTGTAGATGCCCTAAGCTGCAGTGGGCTAAGTCTGACAAACATTTTCCCCGTTAAGATACATACACATTCACAATCCTTGAACCAATTTAAGAGACTGATAAATAGGGGAAGATTTTTAGAGTGCCTAACATAAATTTTTGTACTTTTTAGTTGTACTTTCATTTGCAGCAGTAGGACGACATTCGTCCCACCATAACTGTCATTTTTATATTCTCAAAACTTAATACTTTTCATTAGGGATGGGTCGGTTCAGTTCTTCGGTTCCAATTTTTGCCGGTTCTCGTGGTTGTACTCGGAACTGGTTTTGAGTGAGCAACAACAACTCGGTTCTAGGTTATACACATAAAATAAATTAATATTCATTTTGGAGATGTTTATGTAATTAGCACAAACATTGCATTACAAATAATTTGTTTACACGTAACACAAAACATTGCTGAACCAAAAATAACAATAAAACGTTTTCATGAATTTCACTTGTATTGTTAAAATGAAAATTTCAAACTGATTGTATTAAAAATGGTCGGAACCGAATATAGGAACCGAATTTTGATTAGTAGAATCGACACAGGAATCAGAACCTGTATTTTTTGTTATCCGACCCATCCCTACTTCTCATGTTTAATGATGTTTTCATAATTTTTAATAACTTTCCTAAATTTAAACATAATTTGTAATGTAATTTACATACTTCACATTTACAGTTTTGTAACAATATGTTTGAACTGGAATGCCTGACAAAAACTTTCAGAGAATATTTAAGGGCCGAAGAGTGTTTAATGTTTGAAATTAATAATTCTATCAGTTTTAATAATAAAGGTTTTTATGTTTTAGTATGCAAGAAGAATTAGACCATATTTTGGCGGGAGAAGTCAGCTCGGCATCTCCCGTCAAACTATGGTCTGTAGTACTCATCTGGTCAGCGAGCCGTACAGTCATCAGCATTGAGGCTCGTCGCCTTGAGTCCAGTAAGATTTTGGACCAAGTATTTAAATTGCAATAGCTTAAGCATTTACCGGAACCTCTTTTGTTCTATCACGCCCCAGGAACAGACATGAGTGGAGACGACATTGTGGCATCTCAATTTCTACTAAAATGCCGTTGTTGGCTTCGCTCCTATTTGCAGCTTACATTTCCTCAAATATGATCGAGGCTTGGCAGACTTTGGTGACCTTGTGCTAGGGTATTCCCACTTGAAATATATTGATGGTGTTGACCTGCAACCTCGTATGTCGAAAATACAGTTTCCCTCACACAGCCCACTTGTTTGTCACTGTTATACCTATATATTGATTAATACGTGTGTCATATAATTTTAAATTTATGTTCTTGTATGGTAAATATGTCTAAACAGTTATTACAAGATATACTGTGATTACTATGTTTTTAATGTGCTTTTGCCTGTTCTGACATACGAGGTTGGAGTTCAACATCATCAATATCACAGTTTAGTTCTCACAGACATGTGGGTCTTATTTCAAGTGATGGCAGCGGGAGTAAACGCCCCATGATTTCAAGTTTTCCTTAAGTGTTGATCGCTCCACAAGTGCACCATTGTTGAGCCACAGGTGTGGTACAATTCTGCAACCACCTCACCAACATAAAAACACAAGGGCATCAGAAGACTGTAAGATGCTACAAATGCAACAAGCCAAATAACATTTAGAAGTTCTGCAACAGCGAAAGTGAAAATCACGATTTCTACTCAACAACAAGATACAAAAACAAGGAAAAATTGTTGTCACAAGTCCTACAATGGTTTGCGCCACTTGCAGTCTTCTCAGTGAGGGAATTGGTGTGAGTGGACTATAACGACGGCTCGAAGAACCCTAGTACAGCGGTGTGCTGAGGTGCACAGCCAAGACTGCCAGAAAAGTAGTACTAGTTGCTCAGTGGGGAAAGTGAAGACAGACTGTCTGAAATACAACTGCTGAAGTGGACTAATGAGCTCTGACACTTCAAGCTCCCTGAGCACACCACCCAAACACCTTAATACACAGTTTCAATCACCCCTGATTAGACCCCGTATGGGGTATTCAGGTTATTTCAACCCCCAGCAGCAGGCTTCCGCCAGTATTGACGATGGTTTAAGGCTGCTTTCCAAACAACTTATAAAACGGCCACTGGCGCAAAGCCCCAGTTGTTGAGATCCCAGTACAGACACACATAGCCAGCAAGCGACCTCTAAGGCCTTCTGGTTCAGAGACAGCAACAGTTATTTGAAAGCCTATGAACTTGCAGTTTGACATGCACTTGCGTCATTCCCTTTAAACACACCCCGCCCCTTCCACAACGTATCAGGAGGTCCAAGCAAACAAACAAGCAAGCAAGCTTGCAGTACAAGGACCACTATGTTCTGTGTGGTGGGGCAGTACAACAAAAAAAAACACTATAGGCTGCTAACGCACCATCTGTACTTTTCTCTCAACTCTTGAGTAAGGTCATCCTTCTATTTTTATTAGGAATTTAAATAACTTCTCTGTCTTTATTTAGCCTTTTTCCAAGGGCAAGAGAAGTACAGGATGATCATAAAAAACCTTTACAACTTCAAACTGTAATAAAAAAAATAATGCGAAAAGATACCAGGATGGGGTTTGTGGCATTACGATCAGGATCTCCCCAAGTTTTTATGTGAATTTACTCTGGTTGTTGCAGATGTGGATGTCAACTGACATCTAAACATTGCACAATGTGTATCCTGGTTTATCAAAACAAAATCAGATATGCAGGTACAATGTAAATTTAGGGTCAAATATGCAAGAGAACCACCTTTAAGACCACAATCCATGAGTGGCAGCAAAAAGGCAGTGGGCGGCCAAGCACAAGTGTGGGAGACATTGAACGTGTTCGTGAAGCCTTTGTCTGGAGCTCTAGTAAGTCGATTCATACTGCTGCTAGACAATTGGAGTTACCTCATTCAACTGTTCACAAAGTTCTTCACAAAGACAGGAGACTCTACGCTTACAAAGTGCAGTAGTTACAAGCTCTTCTGCCAAATGATGGGTCACGCCATAAAGCTTTCACTACAGATATGCTGGATCGAATGGTCATGGAGGATGGTTTTCTTGAACACATTTTGTTTACTGACTAGGCAACGTTCACATGTTGGGTGTATTAAATAGGAACGACGTCAGGATATGGGGATCTGAGAACCCACATGCCTCCAGAGAACTTGTGCGCAATAGCCCAAAAGTTAACGTGTGGTGCGGACTAATGAGTAACCAAATAATTGGGCCATTCTTCTTCGCTGAAAAAACAATCACAGCCAATGTCTATCTCAATATGCTGACTGAATATGCTGTCCCACAATTGGATGGTATTCAAGATCATTTCATCCTTCAGCAGAATGGGGCTCCACCCAATTGGGGATTGGCAGTTCATGCCTATCTCAATGAAAAATTTCCAATCAGGTGGATCGGGATAAATGGTCCAATACTGTGGCCACCTCATTAACCCCACTTGATTTCTTTATTTGGGGTTATGTTAAGGATGGAGTACATCACTCAAAAGTTCCCAACATAAATGAACTGAAGCGTACGATCAGGCAAGCCATTGCCACCATTGATGCAAGCCTTCTTGAGAGAAAATGGAAGAAAATTGAGTATCTGCTTGATGAGCTGCACGCAACTAATGGTGCACATATAGAAATTTATTGAATGAATAACAAGACAAAATTCACATAAAAACTTGGAGAGATTATGATCGTAATGCCACAAATCCCATGCACTGGTAATATGAGAGCAGGATAAAAAAGTAGCATCTGTAATCATGGTAGTTTTTCTGATAATTTTGCAGATCATGACTAGGAAAGGATCTAAAATAATTACTGTTAAGAATTGAAACAAGAAAGGTTAAGTTCATTTTCTTGTACAATGAATTTATTACGTTCTCTGGAGACATTTTTACTTAGTAAACTCCTTCAGACTTCTCGTCTGACAAAAATACTACATCCAGACAACATATTTTTCATAAAAATGCACTCAAAACACCATACAACATATTATCTTCTATGTAAATGCATGCAAGCCTGTTTATTTCCATTTTACGCATGCTTTTAATGCATGCTATCCTATTTTTTTGTCTGCTAGCTACCTACCCTGCACCCTAAGCAGGGTAGACCTGAGTGGATCTGGCAACAGATTGAGTTGAATATTTAAAGATCTTGCAGGCCGGTATACTTTTATTGCACTAGGTTCTTGCCTGATTTCAAAGTAATGTCTACTCTTCTTAGAAGATCAAGAATGATTTTCGTGAGCGTCTAAGGTTAGCAACATAATGCGGCTGTGGGCACCAGAGGGTGGTAATCCAGTATACTGCGCAGGCAAACACTTGAAGTCAGTGTAGCTGAGCCATGTAAATAACTGTATAAAACAACTTATGACCCAGCAAAACAGTTGCTTCACAAGCAAAAATAACTTTTAACACATAAACCAACGTTATAGAATTAGTAAGTTGTAAAAGAAACTACAAGAGTCGCTCATGATGAAATAAAGGTGTGCAGGTCCAGATGGATATGGATCTAACGGAACCGGATCATTATTGACTGTAGTTCCGCTTAAAAAATGGATGCTGATCCACTCGGACCTGAAGTAGCAGGTGAAGCACTTAAGACGGACGCCTATTCCACGCGCACCAATTGTGCCAACGTACGAAAAGAAAAGAAACTTCAGAGAAGGTCGGAACCTCATTGTTAAGACTCCACGCTCATTAAAAACACTGTTTCTAAGCCCTCCAATATGGCTAAAAAACAGCCTTTTTCAGACTTCCATACTTCAAAATATACTAACCGGATGCAAGTGAAACTCAGATTGTGACCTGCACTGAACTTAGTTGCAGACTTTCCACCAACAAAATTATGTGGTCACCGCTTAACGTCCCATAGTAAAAACAGTTCTGCTGGAACCTTGCACACTATTTCAGCGCTCGGCTTGTTGAGGTGACGTAGCATTTGATGCGCGCTTCAAGGTCAACCTTGCTGCTCCGTCGCTTTTGAGCCTCTAACGCGTGGGTAGGCGGTGCCCTTAAGTGGAAGGAACTATGGAAGGTAGAATGGAAGGAACTAAGGAAGATAGAACGGAAGGAATTGAACCTCGTGATTTTCGACTGGGTTAGTGGAGGAGAAGTTGTAATAGACAAGAAAATTATAAGTAGGCTTGAATGCTGAAGAATGAAGGGAAAAAAGGGGGTAGTGGACGGGCTGCTTCGTTGAAACCAAATACGTTTGAACTGTTTCGAGCAATTCAAGCTTGTGCACCAGCTCCAGCTTCACAGCACACCTGGAAATGAACTAGTGTTTGTGATTGGTAGAGCAGTGATGAAGGGGGAAAGGAAGGAAGGAGGAATATTGACCCACGATCACAGAATTCTTGTTTATTCCATGTCACGATCATGTCTAGTATTGGGTGGGGGGGGGGGGATGGAATTGTAATGCGCAAAGAAAAGTAGAAATAGGCTGAAGAGGAAAAACCAAATTCTTGAAACTGTTTCAATCAAATTCAACTCATGCTCAAGGTCCAGCTGCACAGAGGACCTGGAACTGAACTGCTCTGTTGTGATTGCAAGTGCGAAGTTATGTGATTTAAAAACAGTGGTGGCACTTTAAATTTTTGTCCAGGACTATAAACTGATTCCACATTTCACTTCATTTTGATGTTTGCATTATGAATAAAACAAAACATATGCATGTACATTTGTTGTGCATGCAACAAGTACAAACAAGTACGAATTATAAAACTGAATTGTATCCACAAACTTCATCACGTTAGTCCTCATTTAAGTATAAGAAGTTTGGAAAAATGTGTATGCATGGCCTACAGCCTTATTGTAATTGGGAAAAGTGCTAAACTACTTTTAAGGCCATTTGCTCAATAGTAAAGAAGTCTTGCTTTACAATGAAAAAAAGCTTTAAAAACATACATTTTATGTTACTAACTATTTAATACATTTTTCTTTGAGAATAATTTGACTTTCGTTAGTAACTCTAACGCAAAGATTAGTTGAGAACTATTTTAACTCTAGCTGCAAAGCTAGTTAGCAATAAAAATATTCTTTACTGCAACAGTACCATAATGGATCTTGTAGCAAAGAATTTTTTAGTGCACTTACTTTTCTTGTAAAATCTTACACTAAAAGGGATGAGAAATATAATAAGTCATACGTAATTGAATCACAACTGTTGGAGCTGCAAGTGCAATGTGGTATAGCACTCAAGACCAGATAGACTCATTCATGATGCGTTATCCTTGCTCACCGGCAAATTTGGTAGGTCTACTGTTGTGATCAGTTCCATGCTCAGAGTTGGAACATTTGCGAGCAGTTCCAACATCCATCCCGCACTCGGACGGAACTGAGCTGCTGCTTATAAAAAGGGACTATTAGTGATTTCACACTTGAATTATCAATATTACCATTACGTGAGATTTATAAAATGTAATGCATTATACAGAATTTGAAAAAGCCCAGATTTTTCTGAAAAAAACCCGACCCGGCTGGGTTTTTTCAATAAACCCAGTTTTTTAAAATAAGCCGGTTTTTTTCGGAGTAAGTATGGTTTTTTCGGAACCAGCCGGAGACTGGCCCTAACAAGTCCCTGAAGATGCGTCATTTGGAGGGTGCAACAATCCACTGGTACGTAGCCTGCCCCGTGGTCGTCGGCCTGTCGACCCTGGGATCATCATCAAAGGGGGTTTCCTGTGTGGCTTCCGCAGTGTACCCTTTTCCCCACTATCCACCTCATCTCAGCTCTCCCTGCTAGCCGGTCCATTCCCTTAACTTTGTCACCCACATCCCATCCGACTCACCGTCTACTGCATCAGTGTCATTGTCATCTATACGTTGGCCCCCCCCTAGCACCCACGTCATAATGTTGCTATTCCAACGTGGGGCATACCTGGCCACGTCAACACATGGCATTACTATTTTTATCTCAGAATTAGGTGAAATTTACATTTTAAACCAGGCGCAGTATTTTGAAAATAAGTCCCAGCCTTCCACACTCTAGATTTATTTTTTTATTATTCTAAATTATACAGTATTAGAGTAAAAAAAAAAGAAAAAAAGATGATTACATGTCTCCTTGAGCAAGAGGATTGCTCCTGGTGGAGACTGACAATTTTCATATTTCAACAGAAGGCAGAGGTAGATAATACTTGATGAACACTTGAGATCAATAGGCTACATAATAGCACATGAGATCAATATGTAAGAGGACATGAGATCAAAAACAAAGAGCTTTATATTGTTTATAAAGGTACACCTTAAATTGGTGTAACTGATGACTATGCATATGCATGCAAAATGACAATAAACATATTTGTGTCAGGTTACCAAATACTTTAATTAGCCTAACATTAACTCAAACAAAATAATTTAATTTTTGAAGAAAAAAAAACCATTTGAATAAAAACCACGCAGATTTTTTCAACTGGGTTTAAAAGTGACCTGGGGATATAGAAGTTATCAAAGTTGAACAAAATACAATTAACTTGTTAGCCTACAAATAATTTAGAGTCAATTACTGTCATACTTAGTAACAACAGTGTCTTACATTTAATGGTATGGAATAGAACTTCAATTAAAGGTCGTGTTCATAAACCATAATGATTGCTAGAATATATTTCTAGAGACAATGTGAAAAAAAGTTCTCTGGTATACAACTGCTACTTTTTGCATTAAAGTTTACTAACTTAGTGGTGGATCCAGCAAAGAGTTTAGGGAGGAGGGGCATGCCTTAGATGTATGTATATTATACCTGAAACCAAAGCAAGGGGCCTGGAAAATTTTGGATTTTAAGCAGGGGCGTCATTTGGGGCTACAGGGGGGGGGGGCAAATGCCTCCCCCCCTGGATTTGGAATTTTTGTGTATAAATATATTTTTTGTATTTTTAAATGTAAATAATGCTAACTTAAGGACATAAAACTGAAGTTTTATTATTAAAGTATCTAATTTATACATGCTTAATTAATAAAAAAGATGCAACAAGGTCACTGTCGTCAGAAAACAAAATCTTGCCCCCCCCTGGAAAAACCTGAAATGACGCCCCTGATTTTAAGGTGCCAAATTGTGCAATTTTAAGAGTTTTTGAAACTAAATATTGAATTACAGGTGTAAGAAATTGTGATATTTTTGCCACGCCATGATTTTTGTACTGTCGTGTCAGTGCTCATGGTGGGTGGCATGCGGCCATGCCTTAGGATCCACGTCTGAACTTATATGCAATTGAATTTATAATGTTATATGTTTAGAAGGCATAGCAATTAATGAAATATTTTTTGTCATTTTCCTCATTTACTTACGTTTTAGGCCTAGATAGTAATTAATTATAAATTTTGATTACTCCATAGTTGGCACCTTTCTGAAGTTTAGTTAAATTATTAGTAGGAAAGGGATATATAAAACGTGTGTGCTCATGTTTTATGAGAATATATATCGGTATCTTCATTTGTTACAAAAATATTTTTTCCCAAATCCACATACAGTTCTTTGGGACTGGTTCCTGGATCCGTCTTCATCGGACTCTTTGGCCTGTGGCTGTGGCTGCATGCTAGGCGATTCGTGATTTCGTGGTGCAACTGTCATAAAACTTAACTAGGCCTACGTGCGAACCATAAAATGGAACACCAGGAAACTTATTTTATACTAGTTCCCCTTACCATCCCCTTCCGTAAACCAAGCCAGGTTGTAAAACATAAGTGGTTGTAATAAATGTGGTTCACGTAATAATATCCAATAATGGGTAAGATTCCTAAGAGATTTTCTAGTAGGTATGCAGCCTACTTAATAATTATGTAATTTATTTCATACCTACCTGAAATACGTTCTTCTGGCGACATTTTAACTAGATAAACTCTCCCACATTTTCCTCGTCCTACAAAAATTCTAAAATTTCGAATCGTCTTCTTTGTCAACATACACCAAGCCATAACATATTTGCAGAAACCTGCACCGTGCGCCTGCACTCGTTGCCTCGGGTTCGTTTACTTTTTTTTACGCGCGGGGCGCACTTTCCTTTTTTTTTTTATGTTTACTCTACAGCCGGTGGACGAGTCCACTTCCCTTCCCTAAAATAGGGGTGGGCGCTCTTCAGTTGCTCTTCACTTCTTCAGTCTTCAGTGTTCGCTAATCTGTTGGCCGGGGAGAAGTGAGGAAGTACTTCTCGACCGTGAAAACATTCGGCTTCACGCATATTCACGGCAGTGTTTCCTACACGTTTCACAGTAAGTTTCCAAAATATTTACGCTTATAGTTTCGCGCTGTGGAACTAGATTGTTATCTGTACAATTTGCGGCAGTTTGTGAATAAACTGGCATTTAATATTTCAAGTTCTTCTAACACTGGATTTAAAATGGGCAAGGTTCTTCACAGCCAGAGCAGGGAGATTATTTACAACGTGCTAAATGTTATGCAAGAAAAATCTAGCAGTGGTGTAAAAATACCTCTATACGAGGTCGTCAAACACGTAGCCACAGTAACTGGTGTTTCTGCTGGAATTGTCTACAAATTTATGAAAAAAGGAGGTGAAGTTAAGGAGGATACGCCACGGCGTTTTATTTCACCCCCTAACAAATGACCCAAAAGGGAAACCAAGACAAGTGTAATTGACTTTGACATACAGGTTGTTCGACGAACCATTAACGACTTTTACGTAACTGAAAAGCTTAGTTCTACAATATCAGCTGTCGATTCGAAACTGGTAGAATCTATCAACTACAAAGGGGGGAAGTCATCAGGTGCCTACTTTGGAAAGTTGGGTACCGCTGGAAGAAGACGACTGACAACAGACAAACTATCCACAGAACGTCACAAGATCACCACGTTACTGCGAATGGCATACATTCGTGCGATTCACAAATACAGTTCACAAAACAGAAACATTGTGTATGTTTATGAGACGTCCATTCACATTTCACATACCTTTCCGAAGGAATGTGTACAGACGGCTCTAATCAGTGGCGGATCCAGCATGTGAGAAAGGGGGGCGGGGCTATGCCTTAAAGTGTGTGTATACATAGCCTACACCCCAAGCCAAGAAGGGGGGATCCAGGGGTCCTCCCTCGGGAACATTTTGATTTTAGAGATGCAAAATGGTGCAATTTAAGGAGTTTACACACAAAAAACTTAATTACATAAGTAAGAAAATTTTAAAATAAACGATGTCTTAAAAGTATATAGTGTTAATAAAAATTAAATTAGAACAAATTAAAAATAAAATAAATTTGACCCCCCCCCCTCCTAAATCCGTTCCTGGCTCTAGTACGGGCCTAAGAAACGTATCTCTAAAAGACATACTATAATTGTGCATGCTGGCGGTGAAGATGGGTTTGTACCAAATGCCTTACTTATCTTTAAGTCGGGCATCAAATCCGGCGATTACCACGACGGCATGAATTTTAAGAATATTTCAAAGTGGTTACTTGAAAAGCTAATCCCGAACTTGAAACCAAATTCTGTAGTAGTAGTAGTTGATAATGCATCTTATCACAATGTCTGTGCGACATCCAACATCACGCTCAAGAAAAAGTGACATCATAAAATAGTTGAATGATCATAGCATTAATTTCCAGGCGACTTCGACTCGGGCAGAATTATATGCGCTGGTTAAACAAAACAGCCGCAAACTTCTTCACTTGCGATCGACGCCCTTCTGTCACAGCATTGTCATTCAATGTTTCGTCTACCTGCCACACCGCCCAGATTTGAACCCACATTTATGCTACTGTACTACCCAATGGAACCACTTTATATAAGACAACTAATTTAAATATTTTATGCGTGAGGGCTGTGAATGAACACTGCAGCATGAGGAACTTTGCCAGTTCTATATATTTTTCGATACCGTCAACTGTGTATTGTGATACACATTTGGCAGCTATGACAACCATAAAGACATAAGTACATGATACATTACCAAGAGACCACTTAAATTAAATATAAAATTATTACTTCAAGCCTACAATATGTTCAATATATGTGTATATATATATATATTTTTCTAAGTGTCTAAGTTATCTTCTATGTCCCATTTGTACCCAGTTGACGGTACTTAATACCAAAAAATACAGTTTTATAATTATATACCCCACAAAAATTATATTATTTTTAAAAACCCTTTCTTTGGTAATATTTGTACAGAAAATGCACATAAAACACTTCTTGTTGGAAAGCACTACCTTCAAAAATGGTACATTGACAATTAATTTACTTTTACATTGTAAGCTGCAGATCTGCGTAGTAATGTAACGCTATTGTTGAATAAGTATTGCCAAATTTAAACTGGCATAATTACCGTACTTATTTTTAAAATGATTTTTCTCTTATTTTACACTTGTGTCACGTTAGTAATAGATCAAATATCAAAGAAGTACAAAATCAATTATAAATATACATAGAATAGTCAAATATTTGTAGTTGGTATGGCTGTATCAACACTCCTCGTGACCAGTTGGACCTAGCGAGAAAGCGAGTTACTGGAAGACTGATGACCGAGTGCCCTGAGCGTTCAAGTCGGGATGGTGACAGGTATGACGAGAATCACATAAGTGACGTAACAAGTGAGATAACGTTAGGTTACGTCTCGTTAACAGCGAGGTCATTTGAGACGGTGACACGTAGCTTGACAAATTGATAGGAACTGGGAGAGGAATAGGCCATGATACTTACGAAGAGCGCGGTATACCGCTATTTTCATCACCATGTTTTTGTTTTTTTTATTTGTACGAGATATTATTTTTCTTATTTTAGACACAAAATGTGACTTAATTTGGCACCTATGAAATTTTTTTTTATCTCTCATAGTTTTCGCGTAACGGCTTGTTAAAGTCAAAATTTGCATGTTTCCGTTTTAAGGACTACACTAACACCAACTGACATACCAAACTGAAAAAAATTCAAAAATGACAAATACATCGCAGGCTACAATGCCTCGTCCATAAAAACGAAGAATATAATTTTTTGTATTTAAATAAAAATGCTGAAATTTAAAATAAAAATTTTACGAATTCGATAATTTTTTTAAATACAAAAATATTTTATTTTGTGGTTTAACATAGCTTAATTTATAGCCTATCATAACGTTATTCTCTGTGAATTTTTTCAGTTAGGTAAGTGAGTTGGTTTTATTGTCGTCCTTAAAATGGAAACATGCAAATTTTGGCTTTAACGAACCATTACCCAAAATCTATGCAAAATAAAAAAAAATTTTTAAGAGAAAAATTTAGTTACATTTTGTGTCTAAAACAAGAAAAAATAATAACTGGTACAAATAAATAATAAAATAATGATGATGAAAATTGCGATATACCGTGCCCTTAAGAAACCATCCCAGCATTCGAATGGAGTGATTTCGGAAAAGGATGGAAAACAGAAATCAGGTTGCCTACTCCCGAATGCGAGTCCATCGTGTTACAGTTGTGCTATCCCGCTGCGAGGAATAACAGCTGTGCATGCACCGGTGGTAACGTAGGCGACACCCTGGGAATCACACGAGGGCACGTACCGGTTGAATATTCACTTGACTAGAAAGTTCTCCACATAATGTCTACTTACTTTTTACGAATAATCGCCTTTTGAAGTAAGATCGTTTAAATTAATTTACAGTTTACGTCTACAGTATGTGGGTAATTCATAAATGTAATAAAATTTTACTTTATTTTACTACCCGCCTTCCACTCGCGTCTAATGTGTTGCCTACACTTCAGCTAATAAGCCATGCTGTGTGGCTGACAACCAAATGGACCCCATCTTTATCGCATAGCCGTTCGATGGCGTTAGTACAAAATCCACAGAATTACGTAGTTGTAAGCTGGCAGTGTTCATTGACTTAAGATCAAATGTTTAAGTGCGTAGTGTTATCAGTCTTTTTTATATTTTTAGGAAACTTCTTCAGCCAAAATGCGTTGCTGTGTGAACGGTGGTGGTGTCATGTCACTAAAACAGGCGTGGCGTTGTTGCATCTAGTTCAAGATAATAACAAAACAGATGAAGAACGTAAGCAGCGATCAGATCAAGCACGTCCACCGCAGATTACTTTCCGTGCCGAATTGGAAGTCTTTTTCAGAACGATCGTTTCATTACAGAAAGAAACGTTGCAAATAAACTCAAACATTTTAGTAAGCAGTATACACAACTGGGCTATGTTCACGTTGGGTACCGAGACAAGTTACAAAATATGACAAAACTACTAGGATGGATGTCTCTCGTTCCTAGCATTGTACCAAGCACGGTCGTAGAAGAACAGGTCTGGACACTCGCCTAGAAACTTGACCCCCTTGTTGTTTGGCTGTAGTTCACCAAGTTACCGACAATATTGTGTTTTATTGGCGCTGATATTACGGCGGTCGGACTAAACTCCGCCCACTCCTTTCCGCTAAGATAAACAATTTATCAAAACGTATTTTTAATCAATTTATGAAATACTTTCTTCGCTCACAATTTTAAGAAAAGGCTCCAGCAATCATAATTTACTTTATAAAATTAACAATGGAAAAAAGTGGGCGGAGTTTGAGTCCGACCGCCCGGAAAACAGCGCCAAAAAGTACGACATTCTCAGTAACTTGACGAACTACAGCCAAACAACGAGGGGGTCAAGCAAAATACATTGTTAGATAGGCGAGTGTCCAGACCTGTTCTTCTACGACCGTGGTACCAAGTTATTCGTCGCCGTCTCTAACAGGAGGTGGCCATGCCGTATACTGCCCAGGCAAACACTTGAAGTCAGTGTATTTGTGCCCTTGTTGCTTGAACGTTATACACGTGGTCACTGTAGACCATAACATTGTTTCTGCCATAAGAGACTATGTATTTTACTCGAAGTTTGAATACCAATAGTGTTAAAATGATTTATCGAATAGAAGATGTGTTGTGTTTATCGCAGTCTACGTTGTTTGGGGAACAAAATTTTTAAATAATATTAGAACTCAGCTATATGCTTGCGTTTTGAAATACATTTTTGTGAGTACCGACATCGCCAACTGTTTATGCATGAACACCATTGTTTAACTAACATTTATGCTAGTTTCTGCTATTTATTAAAATTTTGTGTGCATATTTGTTCATTTTATTGCTATAAGCAAGCAGTTGCACATCGTCAGTGACGTATGCATAAATAAACAGTAGCCGTTTTTTCATGTTCGCTAGGTTTATCTGCATAAATACGTAAATTACATCATGCTAATGTAAAATATTGCCTTTTTACTCATGCATTGTAACAGTAACATATGTATTTCACGTACCTGTTCTCCCTTTACATCCGAATTCCACGCACGTAACCATTTTCATTCAAATCTGTTCATTCTACAGTATCAATACCATACGAAGCGCTTACGAAAACCTTACTCGATCAACTCGATGATGTGTGTTGGGTTACAATAAAGCATTGTTCGCGCAAAACTGGCACTTATACGTCGACTTCAAGGAAGTCATAACATGCCATCTCATGTATACTCCTAACTCCATGGTCTCTAATGACCACGGCCGTAGAAGAACAGGTCTGGACACTCGCCTGGAAACTTGACCCCCTTGTTGTTTGGCTGTAGTTCGTCAAGTTACCGAGAATAGTGTGTTTTACTGGCGCTGATGTTACGGCGGTCGGACTAAACTCCGCCCACTTCCTTTCCGCTAAGATAAACATTATTTATCAAAACGTATTTTTTATCAATTTATGAAATACTTTCTTCGCTCACAAATTTAAGAAAAGGCTCCAGCAATCTTTATTTACTTTATAAATTTAACAATGGAAAAAAGTGGACAGAGTTTGAGTTCGACCGCCCGGAAAACAGCGCCAAAAAGTACAACATTCTCGGTAACTTGACGAACTACAGCCAAACAACAAGGGGGTCGAGCAAAATACATTGTTAGATAGGCGAGTGTCCAGACTTGTTCTTCTACGACCGTGGTGCTGACTTCGCTGTCGACGTGACGTACAGCCCACTTACCTTACCTCATATTACTACCGTGTCTCTCGTGCACCTGGTGTAGTATAAGGAATGCCATTGCTGCACTAAATAGTTACAGGAAATGAAACTAGAGTGCAACATGTGATGGCAGATTTGAAACAAACATTAGCGGCATGGAAACACGCCGTGACCAAATTCCAAAGAAACCACAGCATCAGCGAAGACAGTTACAGCGCTTGTATTTTGTTCCTGAAGCGACGTGCTTCTTGGCGATTCCCTCACCAAACGAGCAACTGTAAATTCTGCCGGTTACTGTAACACAAAACTGTGTTTGCGGGAATTATTTGCAGAAAGCTCCCGGACTTCTCGCAACAGACATGTTGTTGCACAACAATGCTCGAACACGTACAACCAAACACACCAACATGCGCTGAATACTCCGCCATCCCCTTCCTTCCTCCCTTCCCCACCCAAAATTGACATGCTGTGATTTCCATTTTTCAGATCAATGGCTGGATCGGCGATTCACTAACGATATGGGCCTTCATTAAGGGCGTTGCACCCGTAAACTTTCATTTTTTTATATTTGTGCCAAACACTGTTCAACTTTTGCACATCAGATAACACGTCATTTTCCCAAACAGAAAAAAATTAGGCACCATAGTTTATGCATGATCACTCACCAAAGTCACAAAATGGTCGTTGCGGTGTAGCCAAAATAAAAAAAAAAAGTAATTAACTAATGAATTCAAAATTACAGGAACTAAAAGTCAGTGTATCAATGCATGTTATGACATGCTTGACAAAAGTTAGTTTTGAAAATTTCAGTAGTAGCCAAAAGTCAAAGTTATGCAACAGTGTACTCATTTTCATCAATTAAAAAAAAAAAAATACTAAATAGTATCGCTTTGTGTTTACGAAAGTGTCTTGAAGTACCGTAAGCCACATCATTGAGTATCAAGATGAATTATCTTGTTTCTACAAGTTAATTATGCTAAAACTGTGGGACCTAATTTGTTTTATTTGGAGAAATTACATGTTATCTGATACGTAAAAGTTGAACAGTGTTTGGCGCAAATATAAATTTTTGAATTTTTGTGGGTCCACCCAACCTCTAGCTACAGCCACCCAACAACTACAAACATATGTAAAACCAACTAGAATATATGATTTACAACACCTTGTTGCATCTTTTTCATTAATTAAGCGTGTATAAATTAGATACTTTAATAATACAACTTCAGTTTTATGTCCTTAAGTTAGCATTATTTACATTTAAAAATACAAAAAATATCTTTATACACATAAAATTCTAAATCCAGGGGGGGGGGGGGCATTTGCCTCCCCCCTGTAGCCCCAAATGACGTCCCTGCCTACAATCGTGGTCATATTTTGACGTTATGTAGCAGTACTCAAGCTAGCTTGGGAAATTATTTTCTTGTCCTTATATTTACAGGTAAGTATTTATGGTTTGAAATAGTGTCAAACAACTTATTTACGTTTTCGAACTGAATAGCCGCAAGTTTACCTGATGTGCATGTAGGCCTATTGTTTATCTTATATTTGGTAAGTAATTGCACGGTAAGGACACGGAAGTATGGGATACGTGAATTGACACAAACATTGTTTTACTTGTTCGCATTCAGTTTATTTAGTAATAATTATTTGTTATGCGTAAAATATATTTCCAGTCAGTTGTACAGTATATAATGTGAAATGTAATGAAATGTTTATTTTGTTTTAGAATGTCTGACTTAAGTATGTTCGGAAAATATATAGCTTCTAGGGAATTATAAGCGCCGGGAAACGATAGCATGTCGGTTTCTATAAGCAACCGGAATGTTTTGTTTATCAGACTGAACAAATAAGACTACGCTATGAAAGTAGAATGAAAAAATCCCGATATTTAAAATCGAACAATATACGTCGAATACATCTTCAAAAAAATAAATACTACAATTATTTGAAAATGAAAGTTCGGCATCCTGATTTTAGTTTTGAAGATAGAAACAAGATGGCGACCTTCCGTTGGCAACACACGGAAGTCATTTGTTTAATAAATTTGTATTTGATTTCAGAATTGTTAAGACTAGTTAAATTGTAACGGGTAGCCAATCTCACTAAACCATGAAGATAAAATTATGCTGTGACTAGTCGTGAACAATTTTTTTTATTTATTACTATGGCATATGTTGCAATTCGCCTCCTCGACGAATAAAATAAAACTAAACTTAGTGCACAGACAGACAAATATTATTTTTAAGCAGCTGTAATTTTACTATGATATTATTAATAGCAAACTTTTTTAGATTTGTCTAAACAGCACAACCAAAGACATCATAATTATAAAAAGATAGGTACAATTTTTAACACTGTTCACAACAGCATGATATATTAAATTTTTTAATTATTTATTTCTTCTCTGGAAGTTCCAATGAGTAACAATTTGACTCATTATTCGGAACTGTACATACAATTGTAATGAGCAAGTTCAAACATTAATTTCAAAAGTACATTTCTGAACTTTTAAAAAACTCAATTATTTCTTTATTAAGCAGACGAATTTAGAAACCAGCCTAAAATGTATTTTAGTTTGGTCTTTCTATTAGTGGTATGTTTATGGTTTCTAGAAGATAGATATAACTGAATTTTAAACTGATAATTTCTTACCCTTGAAATTCTATTTTTTGTCTTTAGTTTGAAGTAAGCGTCTTGGAGGTGCACATGGAAGGGTGTTCTGAAAGACCAGCCACCCGTCTATCTGCAGACATGAAAGCAGTTGTGGTGTCTGTGGTGTCACAACAGAAAGAATATTAAAGATTTAAGTCCTATTCAGACAGGCCTTTGTGTGGGTATTTCACCATCCCATGTAGTAGAACGAAAACCGTTTAGACCACTTTAAAGTGTTGGGGCAAGAATGCAAGTAATGTGACATTGTTGAATAGAAATTTGTATATATGTGTTGCAAAATCCATGTCAATATTCTAGGGAAACAATCCTCACGTGTAGAGGAACAATAAGTGTTATGTGAACATATGTCCAAAAACGCACCGTTTCTGCGCTACAGTTGTCATACATGACATATGGTTGATAGCGCGCTGGCAGATCATTTTGCTGTGTCGCAGTTGTTCCTACTGTCTGTGTGTTAATGGCGTAGTGTGTGGCATAGTAACTAGTTATGTACTGCTGTAATTATGCCTCTCATGTAGGCAGCGGCCTTAAAGACTTGCCAGGTATTGTATGTACAGTAACTGTGCAAGAAGTAAGCCTGACTTGTAGCGATTTTCTGTTTCAGTCTTGTGCGTTACCTTGTTGACGGCTTAGTCTCTTTAACTGCAGTAAAAATTTTGTAAACAACTTGAAATGGAGCAGTGAGCTTTAAATCAGTCGATGCTTTTATCTGCCTTAGGGATATTCTGCGTTCGAGTAACACCTCATATTTACATCCCACTTGGCTTTAGGTAAAATTATTGTTTAACTATCAGGCTTTCACAATAATTTCTAACTCAATTTTTTTTCGAAATTACTATTTTCGGGGAAAGAAATTTGTCGGCTTAATTAAGTAATTTTGATTATTGAATTACACCTTAGAAGTTTCCTAGCAACATTCCTGAAGAAAGTCTCTGAAAATCCAGTAAAAAATGCACTTAAGTTAGATTCGCATTTAAATGACATCTGCATGTTACCACAAGTTAAATAAGTCGTAAAACTTATTTTGTGGTAATGCAACAGTTGTAAATCTAAAGTTTGTAAGTTTTTGTGCACGATAACATAACAAGATAAATGAATACGCCAGTGTAAACTAAATATGATGCTATCAGCAAATTTGATAATGCTAGGTGTGTGTGATAAAGATTCATATTTCCGACATGCAGACAACAAATCAAAATGTGTAATCATGCGTTGTAGATATAAGCAGTAGGACTAAATATCTCGTTGACATCTAGGTTATTAGGAAATCATCCAATGTCTCAAGGCTGTTAGCATGCATGGTAAAGGCCATAGCCTGCAGTGAGGATTCGTTTCAGTATTCATCGCGAGTGATTTCAGAAAACCGTAGAAGACCAACGTCTGGAGTGTCGAACGTGGAATCGAACCCGGGTCCTTCTGGATGCAAATCTGGGGTTTTTACTTCTGCGCCACCTCCTTGTGTTTATGTTATGGTGACTGACGTTTATTAACAGTGAAAAATAACTTGTTTCTAAACAACAAATTGAATTAGACATAATTATAGGAGGTGGAAATGTCTTAACGTATGTTTCTCGCATGCTTAACATTTCTTAATGAACACCGATAGTTATTACGTTATCTGATATATAAAAATGAATGTTTCTTTGTTCGTCTTCTATGCGTTATACCATTATACTAGTCATCCGACTGGGATGAATTTGGTTCGTTGTGCGTACGCCGCAAACGTTTCTGTTGAAAATATTTCTGGCTGGGGGACGGAGGACGGGGTAGAGGGTCAGAATGGGCTATCCAAAAAATTTAGGAAACAAAATACTTCGGTCAGTTATGCGTGCTCCCACGAATATTAAGAAATTATAATTTGGAGGAAGGGCGGTTACAGAGACAGAACGGGTGATGCAAAAAAAAAATGTAGTGAAAACGTTGAAAAAAGGGCGTTGCATCTCTTTACTGGTTGTTGGCACAACTAGTTTTTTTTTTTAAATAACGTTTACGATTCCTTAAATACAAATAGGCTACACATGTATCACTACAATCCGTCAGCACATATGTAAAGTAGGTTGTCCACTTTTAAGGCGTTCGTTTGAGTCAAAGTAAACTTTTGTTTTTGTGTTTTAATTACCGAAAACCAAATAAATATCCTTTATTTAGTTCAAATTTTTTAAAGTACAAAATGATTGGTTTTATGTTTTTGTTACTTTGAACGTATATCCCGTGACATCAAATGCCAGTGTAAATTATTTAAATTGAGCATGTATTTTGGTTTTTTTAGTGTACGCAGCCGCAGCACGTAAATTTTGATTCTGATATGCCGTTACACGAATACTTTGCGAATTAAATTTTTATGTATGGTTATAATTACGTTTCTTGCTAGGCATTCGACTAGAAATCTACAAATATTTTGTAAATAATATATCATTTCTAATTATTCACACTTGAACAATCTTAAGGTTGCCACCTGCCAAAGCTGACTAGCTGTACGCAGAGCATCGTCAGACACAATTTTTATTCAAAACTACTCAACGTATGTCAGTGATGTATGCTTAACAATAGCATCTTAAGAACTTTACACGCGTGTGTTTAGGTCCTCCGTTAATCTATAAAGCTTATTTTCTGCCGGGCGAAATTTTTTTCTGCCCTTTTCAGGCATGAAAATCCAGGTCCAGACTATTTCTTTAAAAATGTATAGGCGGGTAAAAACACCTTTTATCTCTAATATTACGAAATAAAATGATAAGGTCGCTACTCACATAGGCGAGTTATCGGCAATAACGCAGTTGCGAATATCGCATGCGCCCCTCGTATTTCGTTTTAAATCTTTCAAGTATTTTTATAGGTATTAAAAATTCACAGTCACAGATTTTCATGACACTGTAGTTTGGTGTTACGAATCTGTGCGGGGTTATAAATCTGTGTGAGGCTAGTAATGAAAATTTAATACTTTTATTCAGTTTTAAAAGCGTTGTGAGTATATTAATTTATTTAATTAAAATGATTTAAAAATTTATTTTTTAAATTTTTTGAGATTGTTTAAATTGTTTATTCTTGTCAGATAATTGAAATATTTTATTTGAGTCAGGCCTTTGAATTGTTTTTCACTTGTGTCACTTGTTGCAGAAGTTCTTTCTTGCGTCAGGTCACATAAATATGTTTGTACGCGTTCAGAAACTTGCTTGCACGTGTTCAGATCTTAAAATAGTATTTCCACCTCTGTGCTTAGTACAGAAAACGTTTAAAATTTTATAGTTCAGTGATTTCTTGTATTGGTTAAAAGAATTTCTTATTAAGTTACCGTCGTTTTACTTCGTGCAAAACTTAGTATACATTTTAAAACTTAGACAAGCTTTGCATACATATACCATATGCAGGCAATTGTATAATATATATTTCATGCGGGATATGTAAACACATTGGTACTGTGACGTACCCCAGACAAGTATTGCCAAAGCTCACCGCTTCACTATCTCTTATTCGAAACCAGTACATATTTTCTTGTTAGTAGAACTAAAATATTTTTTTATATTTTGTTCGACGTCATTCACGTTAAGCTTTTAATAAAACCATGGCGTATGACTAATATCGTAATTTCATTCAGCCACGTTTTATCTCCCCGTGCAGGACTTTAAAACATTTCTTCTTCGGGCAGAACTTGAAATTATTTTTATATGTTTCGCCAGCCACTTTACAAATTGAAATATTCCGTATAAACTCCTTACTTAAGCTCCAACGCAACATAACATTACCTAAGCCAACCTAATGAGCTTTATGCAAGCTAATATAACTTCTACCCACTCTACTATATAATTTATTCCAATAAACTGATCGAGAAAGTTCGTCCCAATACATTGGAAAAGCCCATTCCTTTTAACCAGGCTTCAAACTATCGTGAAAATAACGGTCTAAACAGGTCTTGCTGTTACCTTCAGATTATTTATGCGGCAGTGCATTTACTCCATAATCACACATGACGTTCATCGCCCATCCCAACGACTGCCAGTTTACTGTTTCAGTCCAAAAATATTAACTTTGTAAAGAGTACATATTATGTTGAGAGAACATTTCTCGGCCCGCTTTTGGAAAGCCAGTTCTGTAAAATATTTTTTACTCTCTTTTTTTCCTTACATTAAATTTAATTATAGTTGTGTGTGATGTGTGACATAACATTCCCTTAGGAACGAGACTATTAAACTTTACATAACCATACTCCGACTAATGTTAGTAACGTGCTCATCACGTTATTGAAATCGCTGCTTAATGGAAGCTCACAGAACGTTATAAGATCAGGATACAATGTGGGTGCATAGAAATGAAATAAATAACAAATAACACTATCTGTATACTTTAACTGAATGATTTTACTGATCAAGGCCAATGTTCAGTAAGCAAGTGCATTCAGATTTTGCTTTTAACAGTACGATCAGTATTGAAAGTTAGCCTACTTCATCTTTGATACCATACAATGACTCCAAAGTATTTTAGCCTCTCGAAGAAATCAGGTTACCTTAAAAATCGGACGTTCGTGCTCGGATAAATGAAAAATGATCGCTACATAATAGTTCAAAACTTTCCTAGGCTGTTGGTTAATAGAAGATGAAAAATATTTACGTCCCAACACTTAAATAAAGAGAAAATTAATTCGAATAATAAAATCTTCCATTTAACCCTGGGTTCGGTTTGGTTTATATATAATCATCTGTCAGTAAGGATGACTTTATAAAGGTGATATGTGCCTTTTTTCATCAGACGTTTTAAAATTAATTTCGTTTTCTGTCAAACATTCACGGCACCTACGTTGAGAAACATCTTCGAACGCAAGTTCGGACAAAAATATTGCAGTCAACTTTGAATGTGTCTATTACCTGTTTGTTTAGGAAAGAAAATTGTTGATGATCGGTCGAATAACCTTACGTATCAAATTTATTCTAGAAGTCTAAAGTAGTATAAACCTCTTAAATAAATCTGTTGGTGCCAATGTAGGCCAATTGAAGGTTATAACTTGCCTTCAGCATATCTAAATAAAAATAGAACATACGGCTATTTGTTAAAGCAAGTGAAACACGACAACCATTAGGCTTGTAGGTAGGCCTATAGAATGGTTTATTTTCTCCTTCAGTTTCACAAGCGACCGATTTTCTGAGTCATTAATGATATTTTTGAAAGTCATACTTGCAGTCGTTTCGCAGCACTTACATGGCGTAATAATTGTCTTAGTCTGGAATTCCTTCAAATTGCCGAAGACCGTGCAGTTTGCCAGTTAATGTAAGTTCCGTTCAAAATTATTGAGTGCTCCTGCACGTCTCGTGTCGTATTCAATTCTAGTTAGGCACTCTTTTTAAATTTCAGCATTTTTCAACCTATTTGTTGATGGCTTGTTTGAGAGATACAGTTAAAATATGACCTTTGTTATTAGTAATAATAGTCACCAGTTTCCTCTCGCAGAATCCTGAAGACATTCATTATCCAGCAAAAATGACAGATATTCTTGTTAATTATGCAGTTCAGGGAGATAAATTACATCTCTTTTGTTAATGTAACGCACACCTTAATTGTTTGAACATTCGCTGATATCGAGATCGGCACTGACCTACTTAAAAATCCTTACAGGCAGACTCATAGTCCAGCCAGAATAATTATTATCTTCAAGGTGCTGCAGATATATTGCTGGCTAATCAAAGTAAATATGCCTTCACCAAGAATGTTTTCTTCTGAATACCGACCTTTCACTTTATTGCATGCATCTGATGCCAAAAGCAATTCAAGTATTGTCTGAAATATCTGTTGTTGTTTGTGATGTAAGTTGTTAAATTCCAGACACAAAAAATCTTCAGATTTTTGTAGGGTACTCTTTACTTGACGTGGAGTTTCTGTACGTAGAGAAGTATCAGCACAAAATTTGTATTCTGTAGGGATTATTGAAAACGCAGAACAACTCAATTATATCTGAGTTGTGGGATGTTAAAATATACCCAGACTGATAAATAAAATTGCTAACATTTTTGCTTATACCTTAAGTCATTTAAATTTTTATTTATGGGATAAATTTCAGTTATGATTTTATTGCTTTTTTTTAAACTTCAATAATGCCTTAGTCTCAGGAAGCCATGTGTTTGGTACCACAACTGAAGTAAGTAAAATAATCGCGAAAAGTAGAGAAATAAAAAGCTTTATCTATTTTAATACAATAAGATTTAAATTTCATGTGCATAAACAAAGTAGATACAAAATTTATAGCAGTGCAAAATTTCTGTCACTGACTAACAAATGGAAGCTATCAATATTACACTGAATCTGACTCGTTTGGAGATCGTAAATATATATCACTTAATGCATATAAAAATTATGTTGGTCTTATTTCGATCATTACTCTACAGTTTTCACACTATACATTTTAAGCCTAATTACAATGCTTCAATGCAAGAAGTAGCAGAAAATTCAGCCTCCATCGAGATACAACATCTCACTTAAACCTCGTTAGGTGGGTTAGTTCAAATGCATTTCAATAGTTTGCCACGCTCCATCAACTATCACTCATAGACAATCTCATATTTTAGACTACGATGAATGTATTTCTTGCCTGTAAACATTTTTCTTGTTGATCAAAATTATACTTAAAAAAAATCTTCAGCTTTAACTGGAAACTTATAATGTTAGTGATCTTTCATAGTTAATATCAGTTTTATGTTAGTCTATGCACATTTCTGTTAATAAACACATCACACACATGATTCACAGCCATGTTTGTACATGTCGCAGTCAAACAAATGCGCCTAAATTTATCGGTTATTTAAAGAAAACCTGTTCTATGGATATTTGAAAGACGGTTATAACTTTATGAATTGTTGCGATAAAGGTATACTTAACACATATGATTTCAGAATTAGATGTTGTGAAGATAATACAAATATTTTTTGTAAAGAGTTTTTTTTTTTTTTTGTTAAATAACTTGAGTTATGATATTTCTGATTTAAAGTAAACAGTTTTTCGAGGAACTAATTACTATAATGGAATGTACAGGATTGCAGTATGTAATCTGCTATCAGAAACAACAGTTAACCAAATATCATTTGCTGATGGGCAATTGAACTACTGGACCTTAAGACTCATCATCTAGACATATTACACTCCACGATATAAATGTTCGTGTTTCTGCAAGGTATTAAGTAGCATGTACATGTAGCTTGTGACAGCTGAGTAGCGAATCCTAACAGAAAGTTGACACCAGTCCTATGTGGAGGGTGATAACATTCACGACCAGTCTTTCTTGATCATTACGGAGACCTTCTCGCCGATTCCGAGCAGGGTGGCTATGATGTTGGAGTTGACGACAGCAGGCATGACAGAAGCATCAGCGATGCGCAGATGCGCCACGCCGTGGACCTTGAGCTGAGGGTCGACGACTGTGCGGTTGTCGCTAGCAGGACCCATTCGGCACGTGCCGACCTGATGGTTCTCCGGGCCGGTTCTGTAGCGCACGGAGCACTCCCAGTACTCGTCGGAGGCGAATGTAAGATTCTCACAACCCGCGACAGGCGTAGTATCCAGCTCGAACCCCCAGCGTCGCAGCGCCTCGGTCTCCGTCATGCGCACCACAGCCTTCAGCCCCTCCGCCACCACCTTGATGTCTCCCGGCTCCGAAAAGTACCTGGGATCAAGGAGCGGCGCATCAAAAGGGTCGGCGCTGCGTAGCTTGAGCGTGCCACTGCTCTTGGGCAGTACGTTGACGGGCCGCGCATTGATGTAAGTACGGCCGCAGTTACCCAGAGTGCCATCCATGCACTCGCCTTCCACGCCTGTCCTGCTACAGGCAGCATTGAAGCCGTCGAAGAACACTTGCAGGTCCGGCACATCATCCTCTGCATACCTGCGCACACAGTCCGTCACCTCAGCCTTATCTACTTTCGTCAACAACACAATTGCCTTGCTCAACTGCCTGGACACGGTGCATATGGTGATATAATAATTTACCCAGGGTATAGGTATTCCATAGAGCTTACAAAATTGCGATTACTATGTAAGGGCCAGAGAGGAATATTTAGGATAACAAGGTCTCGCAAAATCCAGTGATTGTGAAGTTTATAGTGTTTTGTAATTTATGAAGGTTCGCCGCAGTGTTGTTTTGACTACCTTTAACATAGAATTTATATTCCATATGTTGCATCCTAAGTTGAGCGGATTTTTATTTTCAGAAGGTGCGCAGTTGTGTGGCTGCAACATAACTTAACACCAATAACAGCAAATCAACTTCCAATTTCTTGTAAATTTTCTACAGTCTATCATGATCGATACCTATCAAATATTGGATTCGGCCTAAAGGCTTTATCGGTTTTCTGTCTGATTATGAGCCTTTGTATTCAGTAGTATACTTTCCAAGGTAGGGTATGTCATTATTTATATATATATATATATATATATATATATATATATATATATATATATATATGTGTGTGTGTGTGTGTGTGTGTGTGTGTGTTTGTGTAGTACACGAATAGCCTAATTTACCAGTGATTGCAACAGCTATTTGTGAACAACTCTAAGCTGCTAAATGATAACTCTGCGTTCAACCTACAAAATAATCTTAATATTAACCACAGACGACTGTTGTTTAAGCACTAAATTTAATAAGTGTTTTAGCATTAAATAAGGGGTTTTTTAATATAAGGTATTGCAACACTGATATACAGAAAGAAAAATTATTTCTACAGTCTAATTTTTTTTCTGGATAAAGTAATTTCGTCTTATACTGTTTATGGTAGGGCTGCTAAGTTTCCTGGTAAAAAGTGTGCAGTTTCCTAAACGAAAAATGATATAGTCGGAAAGTACACTGAACATAAGTTTTTAGGAAGACATCTACATCACATTAAAACAGTGCAGTATTCGTTTAAGGCAATCGGAATAACTGTTTTTGATAACAAAAATTGGAACACGTAATGACAGCGGAATACCAGCACTAAGATTACAAAATCAATAACTCACTTGGACAGCATAAAGGCAGTGGTCTGCGTGAGGCCAGTTCCTGACATGGGTCCATTGCGATTCTGTACGAACTCGTAAAACGAGGCGAGAGACAGCGTTGTCACAGATGACGCGTTGATGTAGAAGCCAACGCTGCCGCCCACATGGTTGTGCAGGTTGTTACCCACTCCTGGCAGATCCTTCACCACAGGGATACCCAGTGGTGTGAGGTCATCCTTAGGACCGATCCCTGACAACAGCAGCAGCTGCGCTGAACCGATGGTGCCTGCCGACAAGATCACCTCCTTCCTGGCCAACACCGTCTTGTTGCGGCCCGCAGAGTCCATGAAACTAACTCCGTATGCTGTTCCATTTTCCACCAGTACCTTGGTCACGTGACTATTTATGGCCATGCGCAGGTTGGGTCGGTCCTTGCGAGATCTCAGGTATGCACTCGCCGCAGTGACCCTTAAGCTTCCATCCACCATCATAAAGGCGATGGCGGCACCAGTCTGGTTGGCGCCTGTGAGGTCACGTTCCGGGTATCCCAACTCTGCGGCCGCCGCCACAATGTCTTTGGCCAATACAGGGTGGTTGGCGAATTGCTGCACTGCTACCGGCCCCTGGTAGCCATGGTACTGCTCGTCTGTTTTCTCTGGCTGCCTGCACAAACAAACCAATATGCGTCTCTGTATGCAAGCTGACAGCACTTCACAATGCTATGACAAGATGCATCCTGGCCACCGCCCTTTGCATATATAAGCTTTCTCTCTCGGACATTGCGTAATCATCCATATGTATCTCACATAATTTCTTAAAATAATTGTATGGCCTAGTTTTTATTTAAATATTTTGAAACATTTTTCTTAGTTTTCCTTCAGTACTGTGCAGTAGACTATATACATATATACGTGTGCGAATATCAAGTCGAGTGGTCTTTAGGAGGTTTATACGTAAGTAGGTAGATGGAATTAACGTCTCGTCTACAGAGAAATCATTAAAGAAAGTGACACGCAACTATACACTAGGACAGGAGTAAGTCAGTGAGAGATTTTGGTCAGCACTTAACATCGAGGTCTTTAGCACTGATGAGGGGTAACATGAGGTGAGTATGGAGCAACATCAGAATGAAAGGGTGGGGTAAATGGGAGATCCCTGATAAAACCCGCTCGCCAACGGCATCGTCCGGCACGATTCCCACATACGAAAACCCGGGTGCCGACCCCGCCAGGAATCGAACCCAGATCGCCTTGGTGGGAGGTGAATGGTCTGACCATTTGGCCACTGCGACCCCCTTTGGACAGGAACTAGGAGAGGATTCTGCCATGGCATTTATTAAGGAACCATCGATGTATTAACCTGAAATGGTTATGGGAAACGATGGAAAACAGAACGTAGGATGGCCGTAGTTGGGAATTGGACACGGGTCCTCCCAGAGCTACTCTCAAAGCATCACTCTACTTCATGCGGTGTGCCACCTCCCAGCTTTAGTTAACAGTTTAAATAACCACTCCCGAATTATGTGTTATACTTTGATTGTAGGCTGAGGGGTTTATACGAATGAAAGTCACTTCAGTTTGTTAACAGTTAACATAGGTATTTCAGACACCTATCAGTTGTGGCATACCCGTAAATTATTTAACACGTATGCACTTGACCCTTAGAAATGTCGCTATATTTTCGTATTGTCATCCCCTTGTAATTTTCGGCGAAGAGTGACTCCTGCCTGACCAATATCCCAGCATCGACATTAATATCAGGTTTGCCTCTCATGGCTGTCCATTAAGCATCTCGTATTCCAACAAGCCGACCTTAGACAAGTGAGCTATCGAGTGTTCGTAGCTCCGATGAACTCGAACTTAAGCAAAGCTCCTACTTAAACTTGGCTGTGCTAAATATGCCTGTAAGATGCACGGTAAGACACAGGTTTATGATCAAATTATAAGCTTGGCATGATCAATCAGTGACATTAAAAAATATGTGAAATTTTATGCAAGAAATTGGCTAAATTGTATTAAAAACAAGAAAAAATTTACTGTTACAGTAGAAAAATCTGAAGTCGTTCTATGGAATAAGTGTCAGATATGTGGAACAAAAAGGACACTTTAATGTGGGGAGTCAGGCTAAGAAGACACACTTGTGAATAATGATGTGGAATAATGACTGACACTGTCTTAAGATATCACTTAGCATTCACTGCAAATTATAATGCACAATGTGTTTTTTTGTCTGACTCACTACTCTTTTTATAATTCGTTAACAGGATATGCAACTGCACAAGGAAATGTACTGATAGACGGAGAAGAGAATTATAGTCGTATGGCTACATAAAAGGAAAATAAAATAAATTTCTTGATGGGTCAATATAAAACCAATTATAAAAATATGTCAAACTTTTTAACGCAAATGTATAGAAGTCTTGACATAATCAATTTGAAGTAACTGTGTTTGTAAATTTGAACCGAAGATGTCGCTAACACAGTCTAGCCGACTACAATGAAAGTGCAAACAAAATACTCTTGGTGCACACGAAGGCAGTATCGGACGTCAGTGCCAGAAACAAAATTATGTTGCCATTCTTTTCGTATTTTTACGAAATAAATTTGACTGATCTTGAATTTTTCTGCAGTTTTTGTTTATTTTAAAGCTCTGTTTTGTGGTATTTAAATCTAAACTTTATACTAACCTTTCTTATTTTAATCGATACATTTTCTTGTAAGAAGTTTTGTATCTATAATTTCATTGTAATCATTCAGGCAGTGGACGAAAATCTTGATTTTCTATATTCATATGCAAATTAATTATGTGCTTTCACTTACTTGGATGTATAAGAATAACTATAACTTTTTCTCTAGGTAGTGTCATTGACACAAAAAAGACAATGACGAATTAAAAATCAGCAATAATTGTATTTCCGCGCCTACTTGCCATTGATAAGATAATATTTGGCAATCAGTCTTATGTAATGGCATCATCCCAACATTACATGTTATATTCGTTGTATGAAAAAATGAATCTTGCATTAAGGTTGACATAAGACTTTAATTTTCTCATTGTGTAAACTTGCCATATTGTTAGCTCTATTTAGTTGAGATTTTATCTGACTGGAGCCCTGGTTTAATCTTGTAATTCGAATTATAAATATAATAAAAACTAGTATTTCTGGAGTCTACTTTAATCAGAGCCTGTATAACCCACAATGCTGCCTTTACTTGAATTGCTTCCTGATACGAGGTTTCACTAAGATTTATTTTAAAACTATGTCAAGTGTGAAAAGATTGCCTTTCCTTGCACTACTCACGTTACAATTGAAATAAATAAAGTGTAATTTTCTATCATTTTGCAAAACACAAAACATCAAATTATTTCTCGCCATTTAATAACAGTAAAGTAACGTTTATCGAAAACTATGTACAAAAATTAGCACAAGATAGTATAGAGTAATGTTTCTACAAAATGACTTTGTCAATAATTTAAGTATATATTCATTTATAACAAGAAAACGAATAACTTCTGCATTGTTCATCATCTGAAGGAGAAATATGCTAAGAAGTTGAATGGAATGAAAATACACATGTGAAGTGAGGGTAAATACGAGACACTTACCTGTTGCTCTCTGCAGCCTTGAGGTAGTGAAGGAAACTGTCGTAGTCCCAGCCTGTGTTGCCTTCGGCCGCCCAGCTGTCGTAGATCTTCCTGTTACCTCGCGTGTACATCAAGCCTTGCATGGCCGCAGTGCCGCCAACCATCTTGCCACGTGGCCAGCTACAAACCCCGCCCGTGCTGAGACACGCATTCTCCTGGCGCGTTGTATTGTAGTTCCAGTCAAGAGAAGTGCTGACTGCGCTGACGGCGAAGGAAGGAATCTGAGTGGCTGTCGGCTCCTCAGGACCTGCCTCCAGCACCAGCACGGTCCAGTTTATGTTCTCACTGAGACGCGACGCAACCACGGGGCCTGTAGCTCCGGCGCCTACCACCACAAAGTCCACCTCAGTGACGTCATCTAGCAGCGAGCTGTCTTGACCTATACGACGACAAGAGTCGGATATCTCCAGGTTGGAGCTCAGCAGCGTAGATACGGTGGCCATGAAGAGAGTGTAGTTGACGCCACACGTCGTGCCCAGATACTGGGTGTCCACGAAGGAGCAGGGACAGACCATGATGCTGAGTCCTTTTATACACCTGTGGACACACATCACAACCCTTCTATAGATGGTTGGCGATTAACAGAGCGTTAAAAAAAACCTGCTAAATTTATATTTTCACCCAATCTGTATATTTCCGCGCATAACCGCTAACGATGGGAAAAGCCTAACCTCTTTGGACACGTCACTTAATGTTTGCGTGTGTAAGATAAATTGTGCAGTTGGTAGCTACCTGTATGGTTTGATTTAAAAGTTTAGCAGTAATATGAAAATAGTATGTCTGTTTCAATTAATTTTATTTCAGTATTGTTGTATTTAAATAGGAAATTACTTATATGAAGGAACGGCTAGTAATTTTTTTCCAGGTTAGATCTTAAGTGCTCACTTTATCCTGAATGATATGTAACTACTTGCAGCACACAGTGCAGAAGACGGAATAGTATTCACGAATATTATATTATAGAGAATCCATAAAATTATCGTTACTAAAAGTAGTGAGCTGCTTCTCACGGCACAGTAGAGCGTTAATTACTTATTATTTAAATATATTACTCATATTTTGATGTCTATTACGAAATCATAATAGAACATAAATGTGTACTGTGAACTTTAATCACAATTCATAATTTATATACTAATATAAATTTTAAAAAAGTTTTAATAAATATTGGCTTCATATTCTGTGACAAAAATTTTTTTAGAACGGAACTGTTTAATGAATAATCTAGACAAAATATTTAATATCAGACAATAAGTGACTAAAAACTGCACTAAATCAAATTTATTTGTTCATTATATTGTGCTTTTATAAGTTAAGTATTGTTAACAAATGATAATTATTTCATAATGAGAGCAAATTCTGCAATAAACTTCGAAAGTTAACCCTCTATTCTTTTTCGTTATAGTATTTAGTGTTAAACAACAATTCTAGTACGAACATATGAATAAATATAAGAATCGTATTGTTATCGCTGATTTGAATCAAAACATAAACGAATCAAAAAAGATCGCTGGCTTTCGCGGCCGTTGTCTGCATTTTCTTGGCTTGTGGGTGTGAGCCGCGTCTGAAGATTGTCTTGCGACGTTTCGGCAGTCGTTGCAGCTGCCATCATCAGGTAGTCGGAGTTGTAGTTGGTCTCCGACTCCGACTACCTGATGATGGCAGCTGCAACGACTGCCGAAACGTCGCAAGACAATCTTCAGACGCGGCTCACACCCACAAGCCAAGAAAATGCATAAACGAATCAGGTGTATATTACTGAGATTTACAATTCATGGGACTAAACTTAATAAGATATATTCGTACAAGTTAGTGATGGTTGAGCCAGGTTTTATATCCACCCAATTATGTTGTACAACATCTGATCTTTAGTGTAAAACAAGGACACACATATTTTCAATTCAGAGTAAGCATTCTATCATATTTGTATCATCACTTATATCTATGATAAACTATAAAATATGTATGGTTCTTATTTTATGAATCAACTGTGGAGGTGAAGTTAATGCCATTTCACCCCTCGGGCCTACGACAACGCCCATAACGTTAACCACATACGAATAATCAGTATCTGGGAATCGAGATCGTATCGCACTGGTGGTAAAAACCAGTTAGTCTGACCACAGTGGCAGTCTATATATTTGTCTGCCTGTCTGTGTGTGTTTGTCTCTAGCTTCGTAGCTCCTAAACGGATGAACCGATTCCAATGTTTTTTTTAAATTGAAAACTAGTTTCATTGGGGTTGTTATTAACTGTGTTTTATGAAAATCTGTTCAGTCGTAAATATGAGGTCTTTTCCGAATTGGTGTGGGAGCTTCGAAGACTTATAGTGGGGTATTTACAATAGCTTAATATTTTATTTATTTAATTGAATTTAATTCCGGTACTGTACGTGTTGTACATCCGATGGTCCTGCAACAATATGGTAACGAGCACCTGGTGCAGTGCACATGCTCCTATTGTCTTTAATTCAGTATATCTAACATGTGTTGTAATGAAATTTTTTGTGTATGTATATACACATAGGTATGCATATGTAAATATACACACGCATATATATATATGTGTATATATATATAAAATACAGTGAATATTGTTTACCATAACATTTTATTAATATTGTAATGTTTATTCAATTTTAAGTTGGGAAAAATCGTCTATTAAAATATTGTTGCGTGCCATGTTCCTGGAGGCCAGTGGTCGGCGGCTGTTTCGTAACACCTTGAGGGCTGGCCGATGACTCAAAGCCCGGGTGGCTCATAGTGGGAAAACCGCCGAAACTACGTCATAGATACCTGTCCCAACTGCGTCTTAACTCTTCGAGGGCGGCCGACGTGACTACGAGCACAGCCGAAACATGATGAAATATCTATTTTTAGACCCCTGTAATGCGGGGAATAACCGACTGTCTGGGCTAGTATAAAAGCACAGAATCGACACATTTGAGAGAGTTCGCTATTGGAAGTGCTAGAGGAAGGTGCTACGCCTGTGGAGAGAGACTGGTGAAGACATCTTGGTGACGTCAAAGTCTACTGTGAGGCGGCAGGCG